>SNQN01010546.1:0-21595 GCA_008642245.1 Bassia scoparia | reverse complement strand
AACATTATTGTACGGGGTATATAACATTGGTCAGGTACGAATTGTACGATTTTTTTCATGTGAGTAATCAATTGTGTATAATATCTTATTCAAATACCTAATTAAATTATAATATGAAATACTTGATTTCATAAAGCAAACTTAATACGAAGTATTACCAAACTTAATTTAGCAAACTTGATTTCTACGGGTATTATACTAGTTATARGGCGTGTTCGGCAATGATAGCGTTGGAAGTAGCTTTTAGCGGTATAAGTAGCTGGTAGCTTAAAAGCTAGTAAGTAGTGTTGGAAATAGTGGGTAGCGGACGAAACTAAAATTGTTAATATGAGTGTTCGGAAGAAGTAGCGGTTGTATTTATAATAGAATAAAATTAATTACCAAGTAGCTTTTTATCCTAGCTTAAAAGATAAAAGCTAAAACGCTACTCCTACTAGCGTTTGAAAAAGGTAACGTTTAACGCTAAAAGCTACTCAAAACACCACCTTACCGAACACTAATAAAATTAACCAAGTAACTTTTTAATCTAATCAGAACGCTAAAAGCTACCTAAAAAAGCTACCTAAAAAAGCTACGCCGAACACGCCCATAATCCGAAAAGTTAGAACACGTGCAATTCAGGATAACTTAGAAAAAAACTTAAATTAAGTAAATTGTTTGATTCGACCCATGAGTGAAGTGATTAATGGAAGTGACCCCTAGGCCCTAGCAATTTGGTCGCATAGGTCGAAAGTAGATTTTATAGAAGCAAAACAAAACAGAAGAAATTGGGGCAAATGGAGCAACGGCTTTGGCGGGAAACAGAGGAGTACCTGGCGGCCGCCGCCACCGCCACCGCCACCGCCACCGCCACCGCCACCGCCGACTCATTGTCAGTGAAACCACTAACAAAAATCCAGTCCCTAATCACGAACCCAACAGCACCACCTCTCACACTCACCTCAATCTTCAAAACCCTAACCAACTTCCTCTCTCGCCACCCTCACAACCACCCCTTCCACCACCCCATTTTATCTCTCCTCACCACTCTCTCTCTTCTCCGCCCTTCATTCTCCCTCCCACCCTCTCTCTCCGCCTCACTCCTCTCCGACCCCACCGTCTCGCCCCGCCTCGCCGCCGCCGCTCTCTCGCTCTCCCCCTCCGATTCCCTCGACGAAACCCTCGTCGTCTCCCTCTCCTTTCGGAGCTCCGTTTCTGTCAGGGCTTGGGTCCTGCGCTATGCGCTCAGGCTCAATCTTCGCCCCAACCTGCTGCTCTCTGTGTTTCTTGGCTTTACCAAGGACCCCTTTCCTTGTGTTCGTCACGCGGCGTTGGATGGTTTGGTCGGTGTTTGTGATTCTGGTGTTGTTGTTGAAGACTCTCGAATTGTTGAATTGTGTTGTTTTCGCGCTTTCCATCTACTGAATGATCACGAGGATTATGTCCGTTTGGCTGCCGTTCGGGTGGTGAGTCCCATTTTAGGGCGCTTTTCACCTCTCTGTGACTTCATTTGTTTCGAATTCAGTAACTGTATATACACCGTGAAACTTGGATTCCGGCAAGATTTGAATTTTAGCTTGATTTGTTGYGTGTTTCAATTCTTGAAGGCCAGATAATAACCAATTGTTTTATTTTCTGATGCCTATATAATAATCAATCGTAGTATGTGCTATTTTAATCATTTGCGAACGTAATTTTCCTGTTTTAGGTGAGTCGATGGGGGTGTATGCTTGCAGCATCAAAGCAAGAGGAACAAGATAAAAGAGATTGTTATGATGGTGTGTTTTTGCTGGTATGTTATCGAAATAATATAATATGCGTGCTGTTTGTCTTGTAAGGGATTTGGAAGTTGCTTTTTTTTCATTTTGCAGGGATTTGTAGTGAGCTTGTACTAGATATAGCTCAGCAGCGTAGCTGCAACATAAGAAAACCACTTTGTCATGAAACTCTCTATGTAATTGTAATTCAGTGTCAAGTAAGATGCTATATATATCCAGGAGATGTCCTTTTTATTTTTAAAGATTATCTAAGAGATGACACATCTCACACGAATTGTTTATGTACTTGACTGAGGATCTCAGTTGCACGTTTTGTTTGATCCCCACATCTAAGTTTTTTTTTTTTTGGAACTGTTGAATATATTTATCTTAGGATTGATGTTCGACAGTTTTTTTAATCTTAATCAAACTTGCCAAAAGAAAAATAAAAAATAAGAGTATAGTTGCCCCAACAAATCCTCGGTTGGCCACAGAACTTTGAGTGGTAACATCACTGTGCTCTTCCTTACTCTTCAACATCCTTTGTTAGGCCTGACAAATCAAAGGAACATGCTTCATTTGGTTGGTGAAAGATAAACCTTAGTGATGTATGAAACTAAATGTTTTCCTATTATGTTTATGTGAGCCAACTTTTCACGACTCATGAGAGGCCAGTAACTTACTGCCTAGTAGCTCAACGCCTAGCCATATTTATTTGATAGAAACCTTTTCACGATTCACAAGAAACCTTTGTTAAATTGACTTAGGCATTGTTGATGATTTGCATTCTTCTATATTTGAAAGGATTTTCTTTGTCTTACTTTGACTGTGTTTTTGCAGTGCAAAGTGCAAGGCATGTATTAAAATGTTGCTATGCCCATCTAGTCTACCACAAAGATACCTTGACATTGTTGTGCCCACAGTCACATATTCAACTGTTGCTATAGTAGAGCACACTGTGGGGTAATTTTTATTCAACTAATTTTCTGCTTATTACTGTGATGATGTTGCTAGTAATGTTGTTAATTGTCTTTTATATTGCGTAAATCCCTTAATTGTGAATAAATGTTTCCTTCCCAGATATGTAACATCTTTGTGCTTCTTTGCCGTACAGATCTGTTCTATGGTCAGAGATATGAATGTGGAAGTCAGAGTAGAGGCTTTTACTGCCCTCGGAAGAATTGCATATGTATCTGAAGATATTTTCTTGCAAACCTTTTCTAAAAGGGTCCTTGGAACAGTTAAAGAAAAACTATCTTTAGCCTGTTTTAGTTCCAAATCACATGAGATTCATGCTGCAGTATCTGCTGGTGCTTTTATTCATGGTCTCGAGGATGAATACAATGAGGTAAAGCAGAATTCGGTTGCCCATTCTTGTATTACTTTGGGGTGGTGATTGTTTTTGTGTTGATTTGAATCTTAAATCTCACATTCACCAATCATCCAATAGTAAGATTTTGAAGGTAGACTTGCTACCAAACCTCTATTCACCTGTTGGCATTGATGTTCATGAAAGGACTAGTTACTCCTTAAACTCCAAATTAAATTATCTCTGAACTTTTATTTCCATTTTATGTTCCCTTCACACTTTTTTCTTAAGTCTAGTTTAAAAGGGATCCTATATGTTAAAAAAAAAATGCACTATATCTCTATGTTAAAGGSTCAAAGAGTCGAGAACATGGTCTGAGTAACCTTTTGCCWTTATCATTATATTATCATATGTCAATGCATCATTTGATCATTATGTTGAGAACCAAACTGGAAAATGACAGTAACCAAAGGAAGAAGAGTATGTAAAGATTTGACTGTACTAATCAAGGATCAGGGAAATCCTCACTTTAATACAGAGTTGACAGACTAAGCCCCAATTCTAGGAGAGGTACACTCCTCGTTGAGCAAGCTCAAGTATAAGATTTCTGATAATCCTCATAGAATGCATTTACCTATTTATTAATCGCTCCCTAAACAACTTAGACAACCCAGTGTCATGAAATGACATGGCTTAAGTATTATAACAGTGATTAATGGCAGAAAATTGTGGGCTAATGAAGCTAAAAATGGAATATTATAAATGATAATATGAAATTAAACAAACTAAGATAGTTATCAAGATTTTGAGAGGCTTGACTCTCTCCCAAATTAGTGATTTGAGGTCACAACTCTCCAAAGAAGTTTTCACTTCAAAACATTCATCATTCCACATAACCTGAACACTTACAACCTAGCCCTATTTATAAGTAAACACAACTCTAGAAGCTTCTACCAAACTCTAATACTAAAATATTACAAAATACCTAAACTACCCTTCTAGTAATATTAGTTCATTACACCCAGCATGGAAAATAACAAACTAGTAATATCACTAATAGGATAATTGAATCACAAAATCACAATAACAACCGCATAGAAATTCTTTAATTGCCCTTCTCCTTACCAACTCCCCTCCTAGCATTCGTGTACAGCACCGGTGGCTTATTCGGCTGGCCCTTGAGTCTTTTCTCATTACTTGTTCAATGAATCATTGCTTGCCAGATTTAAGTACTAATTACCCTTTTCCACAACCTTGAATGACACTTTGTATCTGTATTATGGTTTTGTAATCCCATGTTTAGAATTTTTATCTTGCATCTGCTCTTTGTTCATTAATATCACCCAAAATTTCTTGATCATACTTAAAGTGTTCAAGCAACTTGCCAAAATAGCAAATCCTGTAAAATTAGTAGTTAAACAACTGTCTTGGTATAGACATTCTGCAGTTCTTGCTGTTAGGGGTGGTTTAAATTATGCTTCATCCTTCGGCCAATTGACCCTATGTTTGGTTGCATGAAGGTACAACGGGCTGCCTGTATCTCCTTGAGAAAGCTCCCTGTCGTCTCTGGTCAATTTGCTGGTGAAGCTGTTAATACATTGAGCTATGTTTTGAATGATGATTCGGTAACTGTCAGGTTAGAGGCTCTGAAGACAATTCATCATATGGCAACGTCTGGAAGTCTGAAAATGCAGGATACACATGTAGACATGGTATGCCTTCAGGTTAACAATCAGTAGTTCAGATTTTTTGTTTAATAAGTTACACATAGACAAATTCCTTATGTCAATTTATACCATGATAGATTTTTGTTTGAACTAAGTGATTGCAGCCAGTTTTTTTCAAGAGTGCGGAGTTCACAAAAGCTGTCTATGGAGATCAATAATTAACAGCTTTACAAATGTTTTGCATTGCTATGCTATTTCGTGTTAAGAATCTCTATATTTAGTTGCATAAGTATCTTCTTTAAGATGCATCTATTTTCTGCAAAATTCATGGAAATTGGAAGTTGTTTGATGGAATTTTATCTGTTTTTTATTAGTTGCAATTAAACCAAATTCAATTCATTATTGTCTATGTGAAGTGGAATTTGGTACTTTCTGGAGCACTACATAACATCAAACAACTTAACATCAAATATTTTCTCAAGAATATTAACAATCTTAACATCAAACTGCTTAACATCTAGTACTTTCTTGAGAAGTTTAACTCATGAAGTGAAATTTGGTTATTGCCAATTGTTATGTAGTTCAGTTTATGACTCTTAATTGCCATTGGTTTGCCTGGTACTCTTTTTGGTTAAAGGTGCTGAAGCAAATTAAAAAAAATAAAAATAAAAATTTGATTAGTGTATCTGAAAACTAAATGCGTACTATGGGTTGGAAAGTGTGGACTCTACAAAGATGACACGGCTGTAAAGTTTTTCATGGTAATATTCACTATGATGGTGGTGATTGGTGAATTTAGCACAGCATGGGCATATATTATCATTTATACGCCTCAAACATCTTAAATATTCATTGGCCCCAGGTCATGAGTGACTAGATGAATTCTGTTATAGTAAAGCAATGTGCTAGTTTCTGACTTTCTAGCAAATTCTTGAAACTTAATGGGATAATATGTCAAGTTGACTTCTTTTTTAACTTGAGCTAATGTTGGTTACTGGAATTCGTGTGCTTGATCTCAAGTTTGGTTTTCATTTTTCATTACCATTCAGCAGGTTTGATGATTTGACCATATTGTGGTCTTGGGTTTGATTTGGGAGGCAAGTGGTCAGCATTTGATATGTATTAAATACTCTGACTGTTGTGATGTATTGAATTGGATTCATTTTATGTCCTAAGAAAACTACAAATTGATTTTGTGAAATAAGTCTTGACAACAACAATTACAGAATTGATGAAAATGTTATAATTAATCCATTTTTTTTATACTTGCATGACTTTTGAAAGTGACTCTAATCTAAATTGTGACTTGTGTGTAATGGAAAATGTAGTCATTTGGGATCTTGTTGGACTCATCCGGATATGTAGATTATTAATACTTCATCCGTTTCGGAATAGACGCTACAGATGAGGCTAGCGAGGACTCCTAGGAGGAAGTTGAGTGGGGTGATTAATTAGGTGAAGGGTAGGTGATTAATTTTAATTAAAGGATCAGGGCCAACCACCACATATACCAATAAACAGCCAGGGAACACTACAGGCCACCAACCACCGACAAACATCCGATGACCACCACACACCACCACCTCCACCGCCAAACATCCAGCGAACAC
Source organism: Bassia scoparia (assembly GCA_008642245.1). NCBI lineage: Eukaryota > Viridiplantae > Streptophyta > Magnoliopsida > Caryophyllales > Amaranthaceae > Bassia > Bassia scoparia. The sequence continues at coordinate 15,273 of SNQN01010546.1, read as the reverse complement.
CACCACTACCTCCACCGCCAAACATCCAGCGAACACCACCACACACACCAACACCTCCACCACCAAACAACTAGTGGACACTACATGCCTCCACCATCAAACAACCGAACAACACAACTAACCACGGAACCATAAGTGACCACCATAAATCGCCACCTTCATAAAAAAACCTGCAACCCGTAACCCGCACCACCTCACACTAGCTTTTCGAATCAAATCTACTTTTTGAACAAGATCTGATTGAGTGCTCTTCCAAAATCAAAGCACCAGCTCGATCGATTGTGGCGGTTGTGGGTGGGTCCCGATTGTTTTGTGGGTGGGTCACATTTGCTGGTGGGTCGCCATTGTGGGTGGGTCGCAGTTGCTAGTGGGTCGCGGTTGTGGGTGGGTCAATTGTGGCGGTGAAGAGAAAAATTGGAGGTGGTCGATCGTAGAATTGAAGACTAGAAAATGGTGGATGGAGGTGATGGTGGGTTGATTAGGCTGCTTACTRGTGGATCGGAAGTTGGCGGTGGTTGGGCGGTGTTTTGTGTCTGATAAGTGTTGGTTGTGGTGGGGAGAAAGGAGTGGTGGACCTAGTGGGGGTGGTAGTGAAGAGAGAGAAAAGATTGGTGGTTGGTCATGGCTGGTGGTATTGAGGAGAGAGAAATGCGGTTTAATTAAGTTAATTAGTTTTGATTTAATTGAGTTAATTAGTTTTGTAAAGTATAATTAAATAAGGTTAATTATTTTAGTAAGGGTATAAATGTCATTTTATAGGAAAAAACTTACCAAAATAGGAAAGAAAAAGAAGTGTAGCAAGTAATGTGAAACATACTATAAAAGGGAAGTGTAGCGAGCTTTCAGAAACGGAGGAAGTATCTACTTTGCATAATTTTTCTTTTGTATAACAAAAGATATTTAGAAATTTAAATTATTCGTTGGTAACATGACAGCTTTCAATGGTGCAAGTTTTAAGAAAAGGAGAAAATATTAAACRATAGCGAGATGCCATCTTCGTTGTTACTTCCTCTTGGCTGTTGCCTTGTAAAATGCACTCTCTACTTGGTTGATAACCTCTTTTGTTGTGTTAAACTGTGTTAACTGTGTTTGGAGGTGCATACTTGCGATCATGTATAAATGCTTTGCTTTGTGCTTGTTTAGGAGAAAATTGTTCTGAGTGGTCCATACTCGCGAATCTCAATCCTTGGATTTTAGTTGCTTATGAATCTTTTCTGCATCTGTTCTTTTGAAAAGACATATATTGATGTTTGCACATTTTTATAGTAACCTGCTCATGTTGCTCATTATGAGAAGATATGTTACTTATGAAATGTGCTCTTATCTGGCCTCGTGTAGTTGCTTGGTACTCTTGTAGACAGCTGTACCCAGATCAGATCTGAAGCCTTCAGTATACTTGGATCAGTCAAATTGCCAGATGCGAACGTGTCTAAATTAACTGTTGAAAGCCTCCTTAGAAGTTTGGACATGTACCCCAAGGTTGTTTCTTTTATCTTTAATATTTCTTGCTGTGTAGGACATGCTTGCCAATTGTACATTATTCTAGAATTCTCTGGTCACTTGGTCAGCCCGGTGTTCGCTATGCTAATTTATCTGTCTAATTGAAACAAAGAAAGAGTGACACATGGGATTTTGGCTTTGAAACAAGAATTCCTTAAATGTATCATTTTCTTAACCTCTCATTATTTATATACTAATTCGTGTGTACCGCCTGTGCTGTTTCAGTCTGAAGTTGAAATATTCCGTACCCTGTTCAATATGGGACAGAATCATGGAAAATATGCAGTCAGCATTGTCCAGGACTTATATCATGAGGTTACACATTCTTCCAAACTTTTTAATTCTTACTCTGTCATATTGCTGCAACTTGTTTGCTATACATCCTTTGTTTTTATTTACACGCTACATTTCTCAATATGCGGCTTCTTAGGCAATTTTTTTTGTAGTGGAAAGAGATCGAGAGAACGAAAAAGGGGGACTTATGTGAGAAGTGAGAGACAGAGAGAGTTTATTGCCCCCCAAAAAATTTGTAGCTAGCAATATAAAACTTCCTTAAATAGCATGCACAGCGATTTTTTTTTTTTTTTTTTTTTTTTTTTTTTTTTTTTAAAAAAAAAACAGAGGAAAAGTTTTAGAGGGATGCCCATTGGATTTATCAAGACTGGTTTTTCTTTGTCTTAATATAAATTGTAACTTATTGGTGCTCAATCAATAATATAAAGGAAGACAKCCACATTACTCTAAAGCATATTAKGAGTTCCCATCCACGTACACTCAATATTAATATCATTGGAAAACAATGATGATATCTCCAGTTTTATTTWGTAAAAGGTCAGTGGATCTATGAGGGCTGGCAGAATTTCATTTTTATTTTGGTTGATATATTCCATTGATTAAGTTCTGCCATACAGGTTTTTGCATGTCAAAGTGGTTTTGTGTTGGCTGTCAGTCATTAACATGTTTGCTGACCCATTTCAATTTCTATAAGCAAGTTCAATTTCTATTGGGATATGCTGCTGGAAATGAGTCTTTCAGTGGGTTCTATATGAATTCACTAAACATCTAATGATGTCAATATTAATGGTGCATCACATCTAGATAAATACTGCTTTTTTTWAAAAAAATAAAATAAAATAAAATTATTGTGTGCTGTCATTATCAGATTGAGCCTGGGAGTGATGGAAGCTTTGGTTGTAATAGCGCAAGAGTTGCTGGATTGATTGTTTTGGCCATTTCAGCTTCCCTCAAACATGAAAAGCACTTCCGTCAAATTTCACCAAGAGTATATTCCTATGCGGTTGCATACTCTGGACGGATCTCTTTTGCTCTTTGTGATATTCTGGACGTCAACTCCCTTTTGGTGTACTTGTCTTACTGTGGTATGTGAAATTGAATTTTTCCTTGGACAACCCTTTATACATTCTTAGTGATGTCTTTTTACCTTATTTTGTCTGTGGAAAAGGCAGGTGTGTTTCTGAGGTACAATCTGAAATGAGAACTCGACCAGATGTACTTTCAGCTACAAAAAGTCAACAGGAAGCACCTGTGTATGTCCTCAATGCGGTGAAGCTTATCCTTGCGACTGTGAAAAAGTTATGGAAGTTGATCCAATGCAAATGTACGGATGAAGTACTTAAAGCATTAAGGTGGGAAAACATTGTTCATATTTCTTGCTGATTTAAAAAAACAATTTATTTTCCGTCACACATGATGTTACACCTGATCTACTAAATTCAATAGTGGTAGTCCGTCACACATGATGTTACACCTGATGTACTGTTCAATAGTGGTATGGTTAGAGAGAGAGAGAGAGAGAGATAGAGGGAGAGAGAGAGAGGGAGAGAGAGAGAGAGGGAGAGAGAGAGAGAGAGGGGGTGGGGGTGGGGGGGGGGGGGGGGGGGGGAGAGAGAGAGAGAGAGAGAGAGACTATTGCTTGTTAGGCTCTTTGGACTGATAGGGAGAGAGAGAGAGAGAGATCCCAACTATTGCTTGTTAGGCTCTTTGGACTGATAGGGAGAGAGAGATCCCAACTATTGCTTGTTAGGCTCCTTGGACTGAATCAGACCCGAACTGACTAAAAGTAGTAACAATAATGAACTGAATTGAAGTAAAGTACCACGGATCCTTATTTCATAAAAGAATAGCAGGTCCTTAATACTATTTCTTTGAAGATTTTTAGAACACCTCTAAAGCTCTCTGTTCTATTCTTCGTCCTTGTTTATTGTTTTACTTGTTTCTGGTTTAGTAACTTAACTTTTAGGACTCAGATATAACTTGCATATAAAATGATTCTTTATGACATTCCAACTTTTGTCTGGTTCTTTGGTTCATCTTTTTTACTGGGAAGAGGGAAGCCATAACTTCTAAACAGCCTTACCCTTGTGAATTTAATAATATTTTGCAAATTCTCTCAGATGTTGTAAAGAATCTCTTGTGACAGCAAGAGCTGGCTCTTCTGCATATGCTGGTGCTTTGGCTTTTACATTTCAATATGTTCGCATAGTGAAGCTTCTGGCAAAGATATGGGGGCACTTCTTGGTTTCTGGTACCCTATCTTATCAAATAGACAAGTTTGACTTGTTACTTGAAAAACTCAACAAAACGGTTCTAGCTCTTAGATATACATTTACTGGGTTGAGTGAAGATGTTGAGCTTTTTATATTAGAACTTCTGCTCCTCAACTATGTGCTGCAACTTTCAAGCTCCCGTACACACTGCAAAACCATGCAAAAATTATCGACTTTGATTGCACATGTGGTCCAATTAAGGGATACAAAATCTATTGTATGTTCCGACTTTGTGAACAAACTTGCAGAATTATATTCCAGCGGTAGTTTTTCTCTTGATGCAATTAGTGACCCTATTCAGTTTGAAAAATTGTGGGACTTATTTATGCTCAACGACTTGGTACTTACTGGAGAGATCAGGCACATTAATGCAGATCTTGTTGTCCCTGGTTACGACGCTGTAAGCCCCCTGCGCTTCATCTCAGGATTGCCTACCAGTATACCCCTGGATGTCACTCTCTATAATGTGAATAATAAACATAGACTATGGATGAAGCTTACCTTGGATGATGAGGTTACAGAGTTTTTCTTCTTAGACATGGAAGAATATGGCGGTACTGAGGAGATGAGGCAGTTCAAACTAACCTTGCCATTTCGTAGAACACCGAAAGCGGTTGCTTTCTCATTAATGGTTAGCATGGGTATGGAATGTATGACTGAGGATTTGGATTTAATGAAAGGCTATGGTGGCCCTAAACATGTATTGACTTACATTAGCCCAATAATTGAAATTTATCATGTAAATATGAATCATGGCCATCTTTTGTAATGTTATATGCCTTTCTTAGCTATCTTAATTATGTAGAATTTTGCCTGTTCTGATTATATTATGTTAAGCTTGACTTTGAAGCAGTTTCGACATATGGTTCAAAAACTTTGAAGGTTAAACGTTCGAGGGAAAAGCAAGGTTTTACCATATCTAAAAGCTTATAGGGGAGTCAGGTAGTACCTATGAGTTTTGAAAGATGGTTTGGTGGTGGAAAATACCTATTATCGCAATGGTCATATAACAACTTTTTATAATATGGGGTAATACATATACACTCAACTATTTCGTCAAAAACCTTCACACAATTAACCACTCCAATACAATTATCTAATATGGAGTAATACATATTCAATCCATACCAAGTTTTTTATATGAATGATTCAAAGTTATTTGGCCATATGCCCTCTGTTAAAAAGAATACACAAAGTGTACAAACTACAAATTAGACACTCTGCACCCAAAGTTACACCTCAACCGTCTGCTCCTATTGATTAACCTTTGGCTTTACAACAACCGAGTGCAATACTATACATTTGGTTTTCCTTTCGCCAGTCTACATATTTTTCTGTTACTATACAGAAGTATGCTTATGCTCTATTGTCTATACAAAAAATATGCAGCATGTATGCTAAATGACTACAGCTGAAGCAAAGCCTCTTCTCGAAACACCTTTGAGGTTTGTCAGTTGCCAACCAACATCCTCCTGATATCGCTCGATCTGTCAACACAATTATAATTATTAAGACAAGGAATTTGGACATCATAGTTCTATCACTGAGATTGAACAAGAAACAATCCAACCTCTACAGAGTTGTTTTGATAGGGGTGTGGCGGGATTATTAATGTGCGATTAAATAGATGGCAGTTTTGGAATGAAAACACAGCAACGGGAAAGCTGAATGTAAGAGCATAAACAAAGAATAGAAACAAGAATAACCTTTACAGAAAGCCAAAAGCAAGTTTCGGACAAAAGGGAGATGGATGTACTTGTGTATAAGCTGACACATGAACACAAGAAACCAAGAGAATGCACCTTCTCTATAGCATCAATGCCGTTTGTTGCCCCTCCAATTGCATAAATGCTATCTCCTAATACTGCGACTGACATAGCTCCTGCTGGCCTGATCATTGGTTTATCTACCGTCCATAATCCACATCGAGGATCAAACACTTCAACACTAACCATCGCTTCACTATCATCAAAACCACCAATAGCATACCTATGAAAAGAGTTGTGGATTTTAGGTGACAAACTCATCTGTAGGATACTTTAACTTGATAAAAGGCATTGAACTCCTCACATTCTATGGCACCAATGGCATTTAACTTGATAGGTCGATGGCTGACAATGGCTCATCTTATACCATCACTATATAACTCAGATACCATGGCAAATTTATGCTTCGTTAGAGTCAAACTGTTGCACAAGTTAAACTTAGCAGAAATGGTGCCATCTCGCAACTTCTTTTATTACGGATTTCTTGAGTTTGAATTAATTWTCCATCAAAAAACTGTGAAAAACATCTCGAATCCAAMATTTCTTGTAAGAGAGGTGGCCTTATTATATATTCTACTTCGTAATTATCTAGGCTGTTGTGGATTAGTCCGCCTACTATAAGTATCCAGAATGCAATCTCATTTGTGAATGTGTGATCCATGGAATCTTTTACTTTAAATACCACATAATCATCAGTCATCCATTTTACAATTCTACAACTCTATGAGGCATTAATATTTAATGATCTCTAGCAGTCTAGCAGTGCGAAGCTTAGTGGATTACATATGTATATTAGTATTGATAAACACTATCCTAAAAAGGCTAAAAGTATAGAAAAACAWGAAACATTGACATTGGTTTACACTTACTTGGTCACTTCATCTACTAATGAAATGCAAATATGCAATACTGGCCAAGATCAATATGTTATTACAAGTATAGCAGTTGGTTTTTCTAGAAATACAGCAGATTGTATGTTCACAATAAAATTTAAAAGGCAGCTCATCAAATGATTCATTCAGTGAATCACAGTAAGACTGTAAGAGTGTCAAAGAGAAACTATTTGACTTACAGTTTTTCATTTAGCACCACCAAGGAATGACAAGCCCTTCCATAGGTCATGTCCCCATTTCTTCTCCAAGAACCCTCTCTTGGGTCAAATTGCTCAACAGAACTGGCAAAAGAAGCAAAAAAAAAAAAAAAAAAAAAAAAAATTGTACCCAGTTAGCACCGAAACAGAAATGGGAAATGTGACAGGAAGGAATGAATGGTGTAATATAGAAATATGTTTTTTCCAAAACATTAGGAAATGTAAAAAAAACGGGGAGCATGTACCCAAATAAGAATAGAAATGACAATTTACCTACTACTGCTAAACAGCAATAACATGTTTCAAAGAACACAACTGAATGCATCTCTCAAATTTAATCAGTGCAAAGAGAGACCCAAAAAACAAAAGTTTACAATAGGTGATCAACTTATTATTCCTCCTCCAAGCACAAAATATTACAACTAAAACAAAAAAATCCTAATCTTGAATTTAAAATCGTCCATGTTGTAATATCCTCTTAAACTGACACCAAAACTGATAAAGTTCTTCCCCAGTTTATTATTTATCACAACTTCCTCACACCCTTCGGCCATCCCTCTCAAATACCAGTCAATAAGTTCTCTTAACTCAAACCTCTCAGCTCCCTCTGTAATCCTTATGTCTCTTCCGCAACCTATCATATCCTAGGGATGGCTCCACACATTACAATTAGTTAGACATATCTTTTAAAAAGTAAAATTGAAGAGCAATTATTGATCTCAATCAGGAAAATATTACAAGGAACAGGGTTACTTATCCTACCTTAGCTCTGAGTCTCTGCAGACAGCAGTGTTAAGTATCAATAGTTATTACTAATGTATGCACCAAAAACAGATTTCTAAATTCCAATATAGTTAAAATAAAAAAAATAAAAAAAGAAGAAAAAAGAAAGCATTACACCGACACTGCAAATGATAAAAATATTTTTGTACTTTCTGTAAGTATTCAATCTATTCATATGAAAATCTATGCATGTTTTGCCAAGCAATGGTATGATAATTGCTTCAAGTATATGCTTGGAACCAATAGTACCAATATATAACCGCTTAAAGAAGTGTGGTACGTACATTACCTCAAAAACATTGTCCCGGAGAAGCCACCTGCAGCATATATGATGCCATTAAGCTCCACTGCTGCATGTTGAGATCGCTGCACAAGTTTCATGGAGAAATTTTTGTATGTATAACAAATAAATCTTAAAAACTTATACAAGTGCACAGAAGCAGAATGTTCAAGCACATATTATGATTGGAACTGAGATATATCCTATTTTATTACTGCCTGCATTACTAGTCACTGCCTTCAGATTTTTTTATTTTCACTTCATACACATAAGGTTCAAACTATGCAACTACTATTCCGTAAAAACAAGTCAAGATAAGGATAAAATTTGTGTAAGACTAAAGCCTAGTTGAATTCAATCATGTCTTCCTGAATTTACTATAGTTGCAATTGGAAGAYGGCCTACAATTAACTTTAAAATAAGCATCAATTTTTCTCATTAAAACTCTTCTCACCACGTGAACAGTCAGTTATGTTGCTTCAAGTTTCAGACAGTTCTGTTGCTTTTCACAAGTAATGTCTGAAGCAGTTCTTAACTTGAAATCAAACTGATACCTAACTAATACACTAGATAAAGCAAGTATTAGCAAGTTCACCTTCTCCCTCATTTGACTAGAATACATCCAATTTCCAGCATGCACATCGAGCACATACATGTCAGAAAACCAAGTATCTTCATTTGCCCCACCGAYTGCGAAAATTTTTCCATTCCATGCAGTTGCAGCCAAGCATCCCCTATTTTTGTCCAGACAAGGAAGTACTGTCCAACTACTACTAGTAGGATTGAATTTGAGGGTGTCAGCTTCAACCAAAAAGAGTAATGTTAGGATTGTTAACACAGACTTATAAGTAATTAAGATGCAAAGGATGGATATTATGGAATACTTCCATACCATACCATGACTCTGAACCTGCATAACCGGGATAACCCCCACCAATGACATAAATTTCACCATTCAAGGCTGCAGCAGAGGAATACGCACGAGCAGCAAAGGGCATTTTATTGCCAGATTTTATTGTATCTTCTGATGGAGARTAGGAGTCAAGTATATTTAACCATGATATACCATCATAGCCACCTACTAGATATATCAAGCCATCTGGGTCCACAAGATGCTCAATGCTAGATGAGGCCTCTAGCCCTGTACGACAGTCTTGTAATTGCTGGACTTCTGGGAGCTGTGACAACAACAGTATCATACAAGGATGCAAGGGAAACTTTTAGGTATTAGGGGTAACACTCCTTACTAAATGATCCTCTAAATGAAAAAAGAAGGTTTGAAGCTTTATAAAGAAAAAGACAGCAAGCCTTTCACTCTTATGAAGAAAACTAAGTTTCCATGTCTCATGATTCATGAACAACGATCAGTAGCAGTGAAAAAATTTACTCGCTCCATGCCAAGAAAGTTTCTGTTCCCCCAACTGATTAACCATCTCATCCTAGCCTCTTGGGTAAAGTGTAAACTTTAACAAACCATCTTTTCCAACATTCATAAAGCTTACCACAGAGCATTGAATGTGTTACCACAAATTGCTAAAATGCAGTCTAGCTATCATAAGATTGGATATGGTGACGTAATTTACAACATAATTGGTTAATTAGTCTACAAGTGTARGGACTGTCAGTCTGTCACCACTAGATCATAGGCTCCCAAACTTGATTCAAAGGTAGGAGAGGGAACTAGGTAAAGGCGTAAAGCTAGGCCACTAAAGACGAATAAGAACAAGGAGWTGCACTGAGAAACAAACTAGCAAAGAGAATGAAAATAAGGTGAATAGAGAGCAGACTACCTGCTTCAGTTCACTTGGCTGCAACYGACCATCACTGATTGTCTTGATAGTCTCTTCTAATAAGCCTTTCAACTCTTGCAACTGCATATACAAAAGGAAGATAAACATAAAGTCTTTGATTGTGTCCAAAACATGGATGAAAGGTAGATGAAGGGACTATGTAAAGTCAGGCAATTTATAAATAAGAACAAAGACATGGACCAAAGCTAAGCCGTTTAAAAATAAGAACCAAAACATGGATCAAAGGTAGAGAGTAATCTACCAGGTTCTGTTGATTCTGCTGCAACTGATCAGATGTCTTGAATTTTTTTTCTTTGAAGGCTTTTTTTAATTCTTGCATCTGTGGAAACAGTAGAAAGATAAACTTATGCAGACCTATTATTAAAAAATCATATAGACAGGACCAAATTTTAGTCTCCAATAGCAACCTCAGCTATAATAAACTGCAAATCTAATGTCGTAAAACAGCCCTTCTTGATATTCTCCACTAGAGCCATTTTTTCTTTATGTGAACCATCAACCTCATTGTGTATCATGTTGACATTTTCAGAAGCCTGTGCTTCACCTGTGGGAGAAAAGTTTGACGATTCAGCAATCTCAGGCAATTTTTGCTAAGTGCAAACCCTCATGTATCAGGTTCATTTAATCCTGATTTATTGCTTCTATGGCAGTTTCTAAAGTCCGGCGAATTCTATTAATGGACAAAGAGGACCCTGTCCCATCTGATTCATTGTGAAGAGTGGGATTAGAATATTTACCAGACAAAGAAGCAGCTGTTGCAACCTCTTGGGTTGAAAACAGACTGATCAATCGGCTCACTTGATTTTGATCTAGCTCAAAATGGAATTCAGTCTCAGTGTAATAATAATCGGCAATGACTGACTTGAACTCCTCTTCTGGCAGAGGACGGCAGTCCTTTAGGACACGGATTCGGACCTACAACAAAACAAACCAGAAAAAAGGCACCAAAGTCCAAAGAAATAATATAAGATCAAAAGAGAAAAGCTTTCACAACAATAGTAAATGATAACTTAGAAAGCTTGCAATACCTGAGCAGGGTATGGTGTTAGCAATGGATCATCTTTCGTCCAACCAAAATGTGGATCAATTTTAGTTTTTCCAGAGCTAGCTGCCCCAAAGATACCATGAAGTAGCCTCGTACTGCGGTTGAACAGAAACAAAGGCATACCAGGTTCAATACTTTGGACATAGATATGGTGCACAGGAGGCAATCCTGTCAAGCAAACCGTAGAAATAATGAACAGAATTACTCAATTATCAAATCCAAATCTTTACGCAGTGCTAAAGAACTTTAGATATGCTCAACAAACCCACAATTTAATTGCCAGTTCGCCAAAATGGTGCAAAAAACCACATGCTGCAACTTTATGAGGGAAAGAAACTTTCAAAACAAGACAACAAGAGACAGGCAGCAATATAATATCAATAATGCATATGTAAAAAGTTTCGAGCAGAACAGGGAAGCCTGATGAAGTATAAATTTCTATGCCAAAGATGGAGTAGTAGTGTAGTACTCACCGAAAAGCTTCTTAGTGAGACATTCTTGGAAGGTCATATTTGTGCAAGAAAATATGACACCACGTAACCAACCTGGTTCCAAAAGTCTGAGATCAACCAAGATCGTTTTACCAGGCCTGAAAACCAAAGAGAGAACTTAAGTTCAATCTCGTTTCATATATCAGAAAAACCAGTTTCCAATGAGCACTTGACCCGTTGACCAAACAACAGGCAGCGAGAATAACAAGAAACCAATCATCTAATTGTGACAGACTTAAGACTTAAGAGCACACTAATACATGATTAGTTGCACATGTAGTTTTGCTATTATGCAGAACACAAGCATTGTAATAGGATTAGCCATGTACCTGTAAAGTGATTAAAAACTGAGTAGAAGAACTGGGACAGCCAATGACATGAGTAGGAACCACAAGTTCTTGGGGCTAAAATTGAGAACCAGACTAGTAATAATAATAATAGTAATCTCATGAAAATGCAAGCAAAATAATAGTAATTTATCAAGCAGCCTCGGCATTCAAGCCTAACGCGAAGGAACCCTACAGCGTTACAGGAGCAGGTAGCCATAGCATCTACCCAGAAGCATATCTAACAAATCTAACATCATCAGTAATTACACTTCCATATGACATGAATATAACACAGTTGGATTACATATTTACATGTTTGAATATACTTGGAAAAATTTGGATATCAGTGTTAGAGTAAATGCAAAAATAATTTTTCAGAAAGAAAAGGAATTGTAACTTGTACAATAGAATAGAATGAAGTAAAAAGGGCTAACCGAATTTCTACTTCAATAGACATTTTATCTGACAATTTTGAGAGCCTGCAAAACCAAGGCTGATTCTTTGGTTAGCAAAAGTAAAACCTATTTCTCCAAGAAATAAGCATAATATGAAAAATGAAACAAAACCCAGAAATATAATGTAACTTATGAAAGTCGAAATTGATCAATACTCTAAAATTCGTGCAAAAATGCAAAGAAATTCAAATGGAGAAAAATCTGCAACTTGCTGATTGCATTAGAATTGTGAATTATGCAGCAAAATTCGGCATTCTTCATTAAACAAGACATGATTGCACGAAAAACTCAAGAACCCATTAAACTACTCAGAAAAGGGTACCAATTTTTGTTGGCATAACATGTTCAAATACATTAATTATTAATTAATAACTAATAAAGAAACGCAGAAGAAGGGAAAACATTACAGCTAATAATGAAGATGATGAACACGCAAGAAATCAGAAATAAAAGGAAACAGATGAAATCAGAAGAGAGTAGTATCACACTATCACTATTATGTAATCGTCTAGTTTTTTTGGGGGGAAATTCAACTTAGCATTACTTATATGGGAAATTTGCCCGTAACTAATTTTTTAATAAGTGTTCTGAATATTTATGTTTTTTTTAGTATTAGACAAAAATATATTGAAATTTTTTAAAAAAATTCTGTCCACAGCTCTTATTTAGACCTAAATATAATGAGTTAATATGCAGGTAAAAAAGTTAGGTTTACTGTTTTTTTTAATCAAATGAGATATAACAAAGCAAATGTGTACACACACTTATTCTATATTATTTTTTTAATCAAATTACTAGTTTAGTTTCTGTGCGATGCACARTTTATTATATTTATTTAAAAGATTATTCTACAATTAAAATTCGTTAAATACTTATTATAATGATAAATTATAGTTGTTAACTGTTGTTACAAGAGTAACGAGAGGTATGATGTGGAATACACAAGGGGTGATTAGGCTATCCCTAGTCACGCCTGACGTGGAAATCAGAAGATTTGAGATGAAACGTCGAGAGGTTGTGGAACCGGAAATGCTCTCGACTTGTGGACCTCTGGACTGGAGTGCTCTCGACTGAATGGGCTCTGGACGAAAAGGAGATATTCTATCGATTATCCCCCCTCCGATGCCTAAGTCAGACACTGATTGAAATGAGGTAAAAAGTAAGAAAAGTGGGATCAGAGAATCTCCCTTTTTGGTGTAAGGAATGTCAGAGAATTGATTGATGTGAGAGGTAAGAAATGACGTAAATTGGGAACAGTGCATAAATGGAGGTATTTATACTGTTCCCTGAACAGTGGCTTGGATTTTAATTTACCATATGAGGGCCATGTTTGGTTCTAAGGGTTTCCCTTTTTAGGGTTAATTCCCTAAGTAACCTCCATCATACATCAGTAGAATTATTCTCTCATCAGAGTAGGTATTTGTAACGTGTCTGTGATTTGAAAGGGATACAGTCATCCTATTAATATGCTTACGTGGCCTTTTTAAGGCGCCACGTCACCCATATTTGTCTAAGTGGAATCCAACTAGGATGCCACATATCATTTGCCCCTCAAATTGGAGTCAAACATCATGGTTGACTCGATTTGGGAGCATTTCGGCGGGAAAAAACGAGTGGTTGATACCCGGTTACAAACCTGGTATCACCGGTTGATTTACCCTGGATGACTGGTGGTGGGTGAAGAATTTTTACCCACCTATATAAGCTTTTGGAGGAGAGAGAAAATTCACATTTATTGCATTTGCTCTGCTTCTCTCTTCTTTCTTCTCTAGAGTTTTTTAACCAATTTTTACCATTTTACCATTTTACAGTTTCTTGCTTTCGACGTTCTAGTTTGTACGTGCTTTCCAGCCTGTCGAGAAATTCCTGTTAACCGGCGAACCARCTTACTTTAATCAGGTACCTTTTTCCTCTTACTTTGCTTTTTTATTTTTCCTGTCTTTATGTGCTACCCATCGAAAGCGTAATGCCCTTTAAGATGGGTGTTGGGGGTACCATCAAACCCAGGCCAACATCGAAATCAAGGAACACCTATATTGACTGTCTATCGTCGTTCTTGCCTCACAGATTWCAAATCTCAAAATATGGCAAGAACGAAGCAAACCAGACGACTCCCATCTGGAGAACACGTTACCATATCAGTCTCGCCTTCCGAGTTGGTTCCTTATACCGAAGGTCAAGATGTACCTCCTCCTGAGTCGTCGAGACAACCCAACATACCTACAAACCTAGAGGACGACGAGAATGCGCCGCGAGGTCCTTTCAGGCAGACCGTTTCCTCTTCTAGTGACGAGGAGGAACAGTCATCAGAGGAAGACGTCGGACCTTCCCAAGTGCATGACGAGAGAGCCTCCAAAAGTGACTCATCGTCATATGGAGATGAGTCATCCAGTGATGATTCAGATGATGAGGCCTCAACCAGTGGTAGTGAGGAATCGTCGGGGGAGGAAGTACATACATATRCCCAAGAACCCCCCAAGATAATAGACCTTTACGTGGCAAAGGGTAAAGAAGCTCCCGACAATGTCAAAATCTCCCATGCTRTCCACGAGAAGCTAATCTGGTTAGCAACCACCCTTCGAAATGACTTTTTAATACCCAATCGGCAAAAATTCGTCGTTCCTGACGTTGGAGAAACAATCCTTGACTGCCCATAYGGCTACCATCCCCTTTACTTGGAGGTACTGGACTATGGGGTTCGTCCTCCACTAAACAAATTCTATGGCAAGGTGCTTCGATTTTATGGGATCGGCATCTGTYAGCTGACTCCCAATTCTTTCCTTCACATCTTGAATTACCTGGTGGTGTGTGCTGTGAAGAACTGGGCTCCATCAGTCAATGTCTTCGTTCATATCCATCAACTGAGTCGAAACCCCAGATGCAAATGGGGGTGGTTTAAGATAAAACATGACAAAGGCAAAGTGACCGTCTTTGACAAACCCAACAAGGCGAGCCCTTGGAAGTCTCAATTTCTGTTCTTCGAGATTCCTCGTTTTGGTGAGCTCTCAGATGCTCAAAAACAACACATACATGGAGTTTATAACCAATGTGCCAGCACCTCTCTGAGGTTGGGGGCAATTGGAGTTCGAGACCTGGACCCTCTCACTGTTGAGGAAAAACAACAAGTGGGGTATTTTCTTGAGAAGAAAGACCCTT
>SNQN01010544.1:0-10520 GCA_008642245.1 Bassia scoparia | reverse complement strand
CAACCGACTAAATGGAACAGTCAGTCAAAGCTTGGGGCAACTTTCTAAACTTGAGACCTTAGATCTTTCTTCAAATGCTTTGAAAGGTATTCTCTCTGACATTCACTTCTCAAATCTATCAAGATTAAGAGAGTTGRACTTGCAAAATAACTCAGCATTGACACTGAATATCAGTGTCGATTGGGTTTCTCCATTTCAACTTGATAMTATCGAGTTGAGCAACTGTCGATTGGGGRCGATGTTTCCAAAGTGGCTTCTAAGACAAAAGGAATATTCAAGACTTGACATTGCTAATACTGGGATATCTGATAGCATTCCAAAGACTTTTTGGAACRTATTGCRGTCYAAAGTGGTGTACCTCAATATGTCTGGTAATAATATCCATGGGACAATTCCAAATCTAYATGATCTACAACTCACTCCAAATTTTCAAAATGATGWTGATATAGAAATTGATATAAGCTTTAACAACATTGAAGGTGTCATACCATCATTTCCYAAATATGTTACTTCACTTTTCTTAAATAARAATAGATTTTCCAACCACCTCCCTTTCTTGTGTCCAAAATTGAACCAACATCTTTCAGCTCTTGACCTCTCAAACAACTTGTTGACCGGCGAACTTCCTGATTGTTGGATGAAGTTTGATCAATTGTCAATTCTTCACTTGGAAAACAATAACTTTTCTGGTGTTATACCATCCTCCATAGCTTACATGCATAACCTTCAGGTTTTGCATTTGCGCAACAATACCATCTGGGGAGGGATTCAGGGATCATTAGAGAACTTGACATCATTGTTAATTCTTGATCTTAGTTTCAATTCATTGAGTGGGAACATATCGCCATCAATTGGGACCAATTTCAGAAGATTAGAAATTCTTATCCTAGGAAGCAATAACTTTGACGGCGAAATTCCTTCAAGCCTTTGCCAAATGTCATCTCTCCAAATCTTGGATCTTCAAACTAACCACATTACAGGCACCATTCCAAAATGCATGCATAATTTGACAGCCATGAAGAGTCAAAGAGGCTTTATGTTTTGCAATTTTGTATCAACAGTCCACCCAAACATGTACTCCATTTTACGATGATCCTGCAACAATCAAAATGGAAAGACAAGAGCAAAGTTTCAAGAATCATTGGGATTAGTCAGCAATTGATATTTCAAATAACAGTTGGAAGGTGAAATTCCTGTTGAAATATCCTTTCTAAGAATGTACTCCTTGGACTTATCAAGAAACATCTAGTTGGAGGTATCACACCAAAAATTAACAATGAAAGCTTTAGACATTTCTGGATTGTCAAATAACATCTTCTGTAAGATCCGACGAGCCTGCTAACTTGAACTTTTTGGAATGTTGGATTTTCGACAACAATATTCCGGCAAAATTCCTACTGGGGTTCAGCTTCAAAGCATGGATGCTTCTTCATACATTGGAAATTTTGAGCTTGCGGATTGGCACTTCCCCAAAATGTACATGGGAAACACAATCGGATGATAAGCAACGAATAAAGATGATGTCAAACACCATGATGAAACTGGGAGTGGAGATATATTCACAGTGGGATTTTACGTAGTGTGGTGTCGATTTATTGTAGGATTTTGGGGTGTTTGTGGAACTCTAGTGCTCAAACGGTCAGTAGACACCGCCTTTTTTCCGATTTGTTGATGACAATGAGGGACAAATTTCATCTCCTGGTTTTCATGAACATGCAAGCATGGAAGGAATTTCGAGGTTGTGAACTAAGGCAGGTTAGTGATTCCTTTCTAAACATTTGCTGATGCACAAGTAGTAATGCTCTACCTTAGCACACATTCAGTCTTATAATATAGTATGTTTACTGAATTAATCTTTTAATTTGCATTTTTTTTTTGTTTTTCTTATTCTTCCTGGCAGAAACAACTAGTAGCTACGCGGCAGAAGCGCTTCAATCTTGGATGTTGGAGTTGAATCATATGCCTTAAGTGTATTAAGTAAGTCGCGCAACTGTGCAAGGGCTTCAATGTCTCAATGGAAGCATGGAATACTAATATAAAGTACTACAGATTATGGGCATCCACTATATATAATATAATGTGTATGTTACTGCTATGAGATTTCAATTTGTAAAAGCAGGGAATCTCCATCACACCACCCAATGAAATCATGAATGCATCTATTTTTTTTTATGAGATTTGTTTCTTTTTGATTGAAAAATATAGCTCATAATTTTCATTCTGGCCATTTTTATAAGGTTTAGTCCATAACTAACAAATGGCCAAAAAACTATGTTTTCAATAAGCACAGAAATTGTTATAAAAAGTTCACTAATCAAAACCACTGCCAGATACTTGAAGAATGAAGTAGCTCGTTGGAATGCAGTAGACCAACTTCAATGGGGCATAACTTTCACACTACTAGGAGTTTTGAGATGATTAAGTTGGGGTGAAAGCTTGTTCAAATCTTCCAATTGTAGGTCGCGTCTGATTTGTGGAGTGATGAAGAAGTTATGCGGTTTTAGTATGGTGTGCGCAAGGCCAATTACGTGGCATGGTTTGACCGATTGACTTAATAGAGTCGATTGCTTTTGTGGTAGTGTATTTTGTACACTTTGTAGTGGCTTGTAAATAATTCAAGTAGTAGTGGAGTTTAATATAAGCTATAACATGTGCTTGTTCGTTGTAACATCACTCATCACTAGTCACAAGGTAGTGGTATGGTCACACAAGCAAAGTAGTGGAAAGAGAACACTCATTCAATCTTAGGCTTGAGAGCAAACACAAGAGAGAGAGTAAGTTGTAGTCTCTCGTGAGGTAAATACTAGAGAGCTTGGAAGCTCATAAGAGTGTTTTAATTTCGGTTTTGTAGCTCGAATTCAATATTAGTAAGATTGTGTTGAGAGTATATTCCCATGTGTCCACTTGAATAAAATGGAGAGATAATGACTAAATATAAGTTTCGTGGGCTACTCCTTATATATCAATTGGTTTATAATGGAACCTCACCAAGCTTGTGTGTGTCACACTCTCCTTGTTTGTGGGCTGTGTTAGCCCAGTATTAGGCTATTGAGTAGTTTGACTATAATTTTTTAGGATTTTTCCCATATACCCCTGATTTTAGCATAATAACTCACATACCCCGTGTTTTTTAAACACCTCATATACCACTTCAAAAATAGCTCAATACCCTTATTAGGATGGAAGCTAACGGTGTTTTAGTTTTTTACACAATTAATCCTAATTCAAGTTATTTAACCACTAATATTTATACACTTTAATTAAAAAAAAAAAAAATCAAATCCATTAGTTTAAGAATGAGGCTGGAAAGAGGTCATGGGAGTTTCCCGAGAACCATTTTGCCCTCTCCCTTCAGCCGATGATTTCAATTCATTCACCATTGAAGGTTACTCTGTACTTTGGCTTTGTTCCTCTGAGAGATTCACAGTGCGTAGTTTCTTCTCTTCTTCAGTCTTATGGATGTTACTCTGTACTTTGGCTCTGTTTTGTTTCTGCTTGTTCGAACAAACCCTCCCCCAAAATTCGGTGGGTGGAGCGTGGCGGCGGGAGTGAGAAACGTGCGTGGTGATTGAGGAGAGAAAAATTGAGGTGGTTGTGTGCTGAGAAGCAGAGAGGGTGGAAGTTTGAGAGTAGAGGGAAGAGAGCTATGGTGGTTGTGAAGCCATGAAGGTGGTTGGTTTTCTCTCTCCTTCGAAAATGCCAAATTCAGTATTAATTTAAAAAAAACCCAGAAATTCGAATTCTTGCACAATAGAACATTAGCAAGCAATTAAACCCAACAATTGTAAGACATGAGGAGGAAGAAGGGTGAATTTCTGGGTTTTTTTAGCATGTCAATAAATACAGTGCGGTGTGAGAGAGTAAGAACGATAAGAGGAGAGGTTGATGATGAAGGAATTACAGTGTGAGGAATGGAAATTCACGAGTTGAAGATGAAGATGAGTTTTGGTTTCTGGGTTTTTGGTATGATACTCACGAGTCACGAGGTTGAAGATGATGAGGAGTTTGAGTTTTTTTTTTTTTTTTTGGGAATAGTTAAAGAGTTATTAGGAGGAGAAAGAATGACTTAGGGTTAATGACTTAAATTAGGATTAAATGGGAGAAATATTAAACCGTTAGCTTTCCATCCTCATTAAGGATATTGGGCTATTTTTCAACGTGGGCGGGATATAAGGCGTTTTAAAAAACACGGGGGTATATTGGTTATTAGGCTAAAAGTCAGGGGTATATGGGGAAAAGTCCCTTTTTTTTTACTACTTAGTACTTACTAATAGATAAATTAGTAAGTTAATCACCAAGTTTATTTATTATTTATACCACAATTCAAGTTTCTTATTTTGTCATCAAAGTGTTTTTAATGTCAATTTTAATTTCAAAATTTAAATATAGTTCCATTATTAACTTGTTTAATATTATACATGGTAAGTTGTTAATTGATATTTTGATTGTTCATTTTTTAAACAGTTAATTTGAATTTCGTGAAATATTCTTGTATAGATTGATATTTAATTTTCTTAGGCAATTATTTAACTTGATGACATGTAATTGTAATTTGTCAAAGGAAGGGGGTAGGGTGGTAATTTTGGGGGACAACACCGCGACCTCCCCCCTTCCCTTATATAATAAGATAGATATCAATTGATTGTTGGTATAGTGGTGATTGAGATAACACTTAGCTTGGTAGGTAAAACGTAGGTTCGATCCCCCACAATAACAGTTGGGAAGGGACTGAAACCTAACCACCCAAAACTGATTTTCGAATCCGGATTAGCCCAAATGAGTGAATGAGGTGGTATATCAAAAAAATTACTTCACATACATGCATGAGAGCTTTGACACTATTATAGGCTTCTTAGTTTAGAGCGAGGAGACCAAGGAGTGTCTTAAGAAAACACACTAACTTGTCACTAGCTTTTTCATTAAGACACAACTTCTTCAATTTGAATCATAAATAACGTTGAACCTTAGATGCTTGCACTGTTGCACATGAGTTTAAAAATTATGCACCTTTTTTTATAATAAATAAAATTAAGTTTTTATCTAAATTGTCCCCTATCGAAAAATTTCTGGGTCCACCACTGATAATACTCTATGCTTATATGCTTGCATGAGAAAAATATGATTGGCCCGAACTCCCAAATAACTGATAATGCCCAAAGTAAAATCAAACTTAAATGCATGGAAGTGACAAAAGCATAACACGCAAATCCCTAACACAACTAAGAATATCGATGGAAGAGACAAACATAAATATATATTGAACCTGAGTTCTGATCAGCAATGAGTGTTGTGAGAAGTTGAGCAAAATTGTAAAGAGTACTTAATAAAAATTTCAAGCTAAATGGTTAAAATTGCTAAGAGAAAATTAATTAGAAGTAGAAGCAACCTATATCACTACTAAGTCAGTCACTAACCAAATTAAAATCTCAAATTGCAAAATTGTGATTTGGTGTGGTTTAGGGCATATCAAACTACAGTATTGCACCAAATCGCACCACCTGCACGCTCTCTACTGGCCATGAATATCCCTTAGAAACACAACTCTTAAAGGGTATAGTTTAGAAAAACCCATCGTATTATTAAAGTGGTTTAGAGAAGCTTTTGCGGGCAATTGACAATGACCATAAATATGCAAAATCCTTAAACATGCATGTAATTATTATGCACATGTTATCATGTACCCAATTTTCCATTAGGTAGTGTTTGAGAAGTCAACTTTCATTTAAAATGCTACATTTGAATTATAGAATTTGAGTATTTCAAATGAAATGATTTCCTTTGTCATTTGAAATCCTTACCTTCATGACTTTTTACTTAATAGTTCTGGAATTTAAGAAAATTCCATATTTGAAATTGTTCAACATCCAAACCCTATGATTATCTCTTCCATCATATGAAATGAAACGATGCAATCCAAATACAGCATTATATTACTAGTAATATAGAAAAGTCTAGCTACAGTAATCAATTGTATGATGTCCAATAAATAGACAGCAAAWTAAATTTCCAAAATTAATACGTACGTTGAAAGGCTGAAAATTGCGCGCGTATGAGAAGTGCTGTTAGTTTTCTTATTGGCTAAAAGGGTCCTGCATCGGGGTGTTAGCTTGATCAAGTCGTCAGATTGTCTTGTTGTGGCTTATTTGGTAACGGGAACTTTTCTAACAAGTTCTTCTTTTATTTTGAACGACATTTCTTTAAATTACTAGTATTTGATGCACAACGCGATGCTTGCTTGCATTATTTTTTAAAAAAAAGTTTTACGGTTAGGGAATCATATTTAATATATATAGTTAGTGTACTACTATAGCAGCGATGCGTAGTGGGTCAGTTTAAAGTTAAATTAAGCAATATGTAATTAGAAAAAAAATCATGTAATGGGTATGTTGTCAAATTAACCAATGGGTGAGTTATAAGATTTCAAATTTTCGATGCAATTTTTTTCCTTTCATTGAATCCTTTCCCTACATAAGACGATTAAAATGATTAATTCTTGACATACAATTTCAAGTATTTGGAATACATAATAATTTATGAAATTAATATCAAATGATTTTCAAAAATAATGCGATGCACTGATTAAACCTGATTCATGAGAAAAATTAGGTTATTAGTTAATCCGTATTATATTAAATTACTAATTAATTTAACTTTTCTCAAATAAGTTTGCAATTTTAAGTGATTCAATGGAATAAAATAGTCCATGTAACTAATTATTTATTTGTAATGAATTTACATCAAATTAATTAATTTTCCTTTTTATTTAACAAAAAGTACAAAAATTAAGTAGAAATTACTATCTTTAATTAAGCAATTATAATCTGTACATCCTATTATGGTATTACTGCTTTTCAATGGGACACCATTGCTCCCCCTTGCATTAATATAATAGAGATAATGTTAATCGTAGCTAGCCACATGTTGAATTGTTCATTTATGTGTCACAAACGAAATATGTCATATAATTCCTAAAGAAGTGCTTGAAAGCCGTTGGTGGCATTTGCATAATATGAGTCGAGTTTGCTTAACTCAAGGGCTCAAGTAGGTCAATGGTCCTATGTTCGTTTACTATATCAATCATCCTAGTCTATCTAATCTGTTATAATTTTCGTTTTTACATCCTTTTTATTCGTATCTGGGCTTCGATTCCTTGATCTTGTTTGCTACTATTCGTTTCAAATTGTGTTTTTGTTTTTCGTATATCATTTGTAATTGATTTTTTTTCTCATTTTGTCTGGTTATAATTTATGGATTGTCTAGCACTTTCGTATCAATTTTCTTTTTGTGTTTAATTTTCTTCTCTTTTTTGTTTTATTTTTCTGTCTATTCTTCTCTTCTTCTCTATTTGTGAAATTGGGTATCTTGATCTTGGTAATTCAATTATTTGTTTTTCTCTTTTCGTTTTCATTTTTGATCATTTTTTTTTTTTATTTTATTACACGCTTATCGCTGTTTTCTAGATCTATGTGTCTTTACTTTTTTATAGTTCCATTATTTCTTTGTTTTCCACACTATTTTTTTGTTTTGTTTGTTAATATTCTCGTTATTTTTTTTATCTGATTTTCAATTTTCGATTTTGTGAAATTGCGTTTTTGTCTTGATTTTTGTTTCTAATTGGTGCTGATTTTTTTGATTAATATGTTTAATTTTCTTTCCTATATGTTATCTTTATTTTTCCGAATATGTATTGTATTAATCTTCAAATATTTAAAATTGAAGGACCTATTTTTGTAGATCTCAATAGTTATAAGTATTGTGTATTTTAAGATTAATAAATTCTCTGTGATTTTTTTTAGTGAGTTTTGATTTCATTTTTAATTTGATTAATCTTATGATTGTTTGTAGCGCTATAACATTGTATGTATGTTTTGTTCATGATTAGAGCGTGATGTTGTATCTTTGTTTATAGTCCGTACGGTCGGTGCAATTAGTAATTAGTTTTTTAATGAAATATTGCTTATTTTTAGTAATCATGTACTTAATTGGTTTAAATTATTGTAATGTTAATTTTATTATATAATGTATTATTTACCTAATCAATTATATGCATAGAATATAAGTTTGTTGTTTTACATTTTTTACGCTCAATACTAGATTTATTTACAGATTTCTTATTCTTATCTTATCTATTCAAAAAATATATATGTATCAACCGAATAAGCAATATATATACATTATCAGAAAATGATTAAATATTATGTGATTGTACAAATATGTACGTATGAATTATTCGAAATGACAATGTGATATTTGCAGAATTCCCCAAAAATAGTATATATTTCTTCCAAACCAACTATTACTTAATGCCCTGCGCTTTAATCATACTACAATATATGTACATTGTGGTGGCGCTCATATGCAGCATGGGTTGAAACCTAGCGCATATGGGCCGCTAATTAGCCGCAACATGAACTCTTTCTACTAGAAGTAACAAACCCATAAGTATTACTTAGATAGAAATCTATCATATAAAAAATCAAATAGAGTTGATCAATGGTCCCAAAAACTTGGTCTCTCTTTAGGTGTTAGAACTCTTCAAATTCAACCTTATTTACGTAAAATCTTACACACAATCCACCCCTGTCAAACTATCACAGTTACCAAAAACAATACCTCACGTACAACCTATCCGTATCTCACCACCAGAACACCTAATCCAGCTCACCACACCATACCTACCACACACCAACCACAACCTCCCACAACAACCCACCTATACGAACCACATACCACTCCCAGCACACGCAACGCCCCATCCAACCAGCATGACCACCCACGACCACACCCATGCAACCCCGCCAACCACGACCCATACCGCGCACAACCACTACACCAAAACAGAGGAGAAGATAAAACAAGAGAGAAGAGAAAATCTCTACAGAGATAGAGAACGAAAAGAGAGATTAAATTCTATATATCTGGATTAAAAAAGGATATAAATCAACTTAATTTAACTCCTTTTGAATCAGTTCAATCACCGCGGTTACTATTGTTGAAGACAGACAATCTAAAGTCGAATAATATATATATGATGATAATCAAACTCTTATCTAATAGGTATTGAGATTTAATTTAAATCACTAGAGTGTGAAATTATCCGATAATTCCCAATATAATATATAATATATATAATAAAAATATTATAATTTGTGATAGAAGTTTATTTCAATTAAAATATTTTATTAATCCATATTTCAATTATATTAACGTACGTAAAATTATCTTACTTAAAAGTTAAATAGATAATTATATCCCATAATAAATTAATTACTAATATTTTAAAAAGGTATTTTTTTTGGGTAATAAAAATATGAAATGTATCCAATATACATATAGTACTATGTCAACCTTCATTAGAATTAATATATTCTAAATTTAGTTACTTCGTATATTGCAACTAATGTATTCATAATTTTTGTCAAATTTTTTAGTAATGGTTTAAATTCAACGCTATACATATTCAATACATAATCTCATTTTTAGTAGATTGGTATCATATGCCTGAGATCGAAATTTATATTCACCACTGTCATTCGGTTGAGCAATACTATTAGTATAATAATAAAATAAATTGTATATTGTGAATGTGGGAAATACTACTCCGCTCTTGCCTGTTTCCCGAATAAAATTCCAAATGGTTTGGTCTTGTTTGACTATTTCTATGTTAACTCAAATTTAACCTTTCCACGATAAATTCGAACCATATTATTTTTTTACCATCATATTACCACCATCTAGATTACTCTCCAAAATTCATAACTTTTCAAACAATTATTACTTTCCCACCTCAGACTAATAAAAAGTCTACAACTTATTTTCCAAGTAGAATCTATTAATAACACATTAGTTTATCAATTGTAATAAGACATAATTTTCTTAATTCTCTCCACTTACGCATATATTCCAACAAGACAAACAAAAAGAAACTGAGGTAGTAGTTATATAATTAAACGTGATGAAGAAGGAAAAATTGAAGAAAAATAAAAAAAGCTAGAAATTATAAAACTCGTTAATAATTTTATTTTTTGTTAAATTGAATATGTTTGTATTGAATAATAATGAATAAATCATTTTTTTAAAAAAAACTAATTAGAGGGTTGAGTTTTTTTCCTAAGAAAAATACATGTGTAAATCATATTAAAGGGGAGGAGGATAATGTGGTATTAGGCCTGTCAATCGGTCAACATTCATTATGTGTACAACACCACAGTAGTTCAGTTAATATCATTTGATGACAGTATTCATTTCAGTTCAGTTTCGGCTTTTATTTTTTGGTAGAGTTCAGTTCATAGTTTGACCAAAGCTCGTTTGTTAATTCAGTTTGGGCGGATGAAACAGTTCAGTTGAGTAACAGTTCAGTCAATTGCAGTTAAATAAAGTTCAGTTCATAGTTCAATTCAGTTTGGTTGATAAACAATTCAGTTCAATTCGGTTGAACGCAAAATTCCAATTCATGTTCATTTAGTTTTAGTTGGTATCGGTTCAACTCAATTCGAATGGCGTGATTCAGTTCCGGTTCG
>SNQN01010543.1:0-21620 GCA_008642245.1 Bassia scoparia | reverse complement strand
TCATTATACATTCATTCTAGGAAAGATGACCATGGAATTAGGACATGCATTTGCATCTGCATTCGTTCAATAATGACCAAGGAAGTTCACTAAGGGTTTGTTTTCTTTTTGAAACAGGGGTGAAGTCGTCTTCAAGCCCTTGCTCGACCCAAAGAATTTGAGCCCTCAGCCCAGTCCAAACCTAACCTTCCTCTAACCTTCATTGATCCCTCAGCCCAATCCAAACCTAGCCTTCCTCCAACCTTCATCATTCATCAGCCCTAACACCACACCCTCAGCCCAATCCAAAACCTAACCTTCCTCCAACCTTCATTACCCATCAGCCTTAACACCACAAAATGGCCTCCCAACAAGAAAAGCTCCAAAAGCTTGCCGAGCAAGTTCAACAACTTGAAGCTAAGATCAAGGAGTTGACCTCGAGCTCTTCCTTGGACAAGCTGTTTGAAAAGGCAATCCAAAAAGCCATCGACCCCACCTTTTACCAAGACCAACCTCCTCTTGACCCCAACCTTGCAACCAAACTGCCAAAGGATTTCTCAGCCGAAGACGTACCCAAGTTCAAGCCAACTGATGACCCTCGATTCCATATAAAGGGATTTAAGACCACCATGGCACTTAAAGGGATTGACCCTGCCTTGTTTCCAACGGTCTTTCCCCTTTCTTTGGAACCGATATGTCAGAAGTGGTTCTTTTCACTTCCTGAGAAAGAAATAGCTACTTGGGAAGACATCGTCCACGCATTCATGGCAAGATACAAGGGTAACATTCAGACCCAAACATCCTTCCGAGAGCTTGAAATCCTTAAGCAGGGAGAGAACGAGGGGTTCACTACCTATTTGACTAGATGGAGAGGAGTTGCTGCCACCTAGTCTCCGCTCCTACTGAAGAAGAGATGGTCAAGACCTTCATTTCTAACCTCCAGCCAGAATACAAAGATCATCTCAAGTATCGAGGCCTTACCACATTCGCGAAGGTCTACGACATTGGAGTGGACATAGAGAATGATCTTCTTCAATTCACATGAGTCAGCTAGAGTCTTAGCTTTAGGATCGAGTCGGAGAGTCCCTTTCCCTAGACTATGTATCATTTCTTTTTCCATTTCGGGTCTATGTCATTAGGTTTAGGTTCAAATTCTGCAATTAGCCTCTATGTAATAATTTCTTTTGTTTTTAATAAAAGTTTCTTTAGCCTCCATATAGTTTGTGCTTCTAACTTTAATGGAATCAAATTAATGATCGACCTCACAATTCAATGGACATTGCCAAGAGAGGCCTTCTTTCATAGCTCCACAAAATAATCTCTTCCCTCCATTCCCTTCATCAAATCAAAATCCCTTGCAACCCTTTGAGCCATAAACACTATCATTCAGCCTATCTTTCTTTCATCACCCACATCGCCTAACCCTTTGGACCAAACGGTGCGTAGGAAAAGACATGTGCAAAAAAAAAAAAGAGAGAAAAATAAATGGGCAAAAAGCAAAAAGCAAAAAAATCAAAGTTCAATGCCAGTCATCACAAATGCAAATCAATCCAATGCAAATCCAAAGTTCAAAGCCCAATTCAAACAAAAAGCAAAAGTCTAAAAAGCACACTGCGCACCGTGGGTCACTTCGTAATCATCAAGCCTTTTTCAACCCTCAAACCACAGCCTCACATTACAACCACAAAAGCCCTCTCACACGAGGCATTGTCCAAATCATTCACAAGAACTACGACGGTCTGATTCCAAAAGGATACGTAGGAAGCCTCTTCTCGAGGTCCGACCCAATAACTCAATAACAATTCTGAGGTTCATCATATGGTTTGATTTCTTAAAGTAAGAAGCACAAATTCCTAGTGTAGAACCCGACATAGACTCGAGTTTGAACCTACATCATCTAGCCAACCACATCAATTCCCCATTACTTACCCTCAGTCACAAATTTTAGCCTTGTATTTTCTTGAACCTTTAGCCTATTCTTTCATGCACCTTAAGGGTCTCTCCTCAACTCGTCTTTAGGCTATCACTCTGCAGCATTCATCATTCTCCTCAAAGCATCGCATTGCAGCATTTCCTCCATGTTCTCTCCTCATGCAGCATTCAGCTCAAGTTACTGATTTGGGCAAATCAAAATCACATCCCTCATTCCTCTCTCCTCATGCAGCATTCAGCTCAAGTTACTGATTTGGGCAAATCAAAATCACATCCCTCATTCCTCTCTCCTCATGCAGCATTCAGCTCAAGTTACTGATTTGGGCAAATCAAAATCACATCCCTCACCATTACCACCACAAAAAGCTAAGCCAAAACCCATGACTCCACAACATTCACTTGCCTTACATCAACCAGCTCGATCAAGCTGGGGGCTCACCCACTAAACCAACCATCAACACCACAAATTAAGCCATTCCCACACACCCAAACCCCATGGGTTGGGGGCTCACTTGCAATCACAAGCATCGCCTTTGCTCGAATGGGGGCTTGAGACGGCTCCATCCCGCAATCCAAAAGCATTTTACCATTAGTCTACTTCCTTGGTCATTTCATGCATTAGATCTAAGAATAGACTTGCATTACGCAGCGCTTCATAAGCATCATCATGCATTGAGCATACATACATCATCATGCATATGCATCATTGCACACACACACATTGCACATTGCACATTGCACCACCTCAACACGAGGCTAGGGCCCATCTTACATGCATTTGCCTGCACACGCCTATACGGCATTCATCGCTATACGCGATCGTTGCTACACGCAACATTCTTCCCGAAAAGCCAAGGTCAGCCGTAGGGAAGATTTCCTGAGGAACGAGGCGTTTCCGAAGGAATTCATATCATCACTCACATGCCTATACGGCATTCATCGCTATACGCGATTGTTGCTACACGCAACTTTCCCCGAAAAGCCAAGGTCAGCCGTAGGGGAACTTTCCGAAGGAACGAGGCGCTTCCGACGGAACTTGCATTACTCCGTCCCAAATCAAATACTTTGACTGTCGTCTTACGAGATTTTCGTCTCTTCAGACTCAGTCAAAGTGGGGGCTTCTTCACACAACAGCTCCTTTGCACACTTCGGGTTTTGGAACTTTCTCCCGCACCAGAAATTCCATATATGCACACTTCGGGTCTACGATTTCTCCCGCTACAGAAATCCAGCACAACATCTTTCGGGTCTACGATTTCTCCCGCTACAGAAATCCAGCACAAGCATCTTCTCGGGTCTACGATTTCTCCCGCTACAGAAATCCAGCACAACATCTTTCGGGTCTACGATTTCTCCCGCTACAGAAATCCAGCACACACATCTTTCGGGTCTTATGGTTTCTCCCGCTACAGAAATCTCAAGCAAACACATCTTTCGGGTCTTGGAATCTTCTCCCGCTACAGAAGTTCCGTCAGCACATCTTCGGGTCTTGGAATCTTCTCCCGCTACAGAAGTTCCGTCAGCATATCTCGGGTTTTGGAATCTTCTCCCGCTCAAGAAGTTCCGCGCATTCTTCGGGTTTTGGAATTTTCTCCCGCACCAGAAATTCCGCACACACACATCGCAACTCTCCCGAAAAGCCAAGGTCAGCCGTAGGGAGAAAACCACCCGAGGATCCAGGCGCTTCCGAGGGCACAACACCGCATGGGGCGCGGTAACAGGTAAAACTAACATTTGTTTTGCAGGTACCGGCGTACAGGGTAACTCAGGGTCGCAGAACGTCTTGAGTTGCTCTCCGTCCCGAATCGAATACTTTGACTTTCGTCTTACGAGACTATCGTCTCTTCAGACTCAGTCAAAGTGGGGGCTTCTGTAGACACCTGAAAATGTGTCTCCCCAAATGAGTAATCCGTGATGAAACATACCGCGTCTCGCGTTTGTTTCGAATCAGAAAAGATGCTTTGAATTCATAAAAGTTGGAAATACGCGAGGTCGTACTCGGAAATATTGAGCAAAGGTCAAAGGCAAGGCAAAAATACTTTCTTTCGGTTTTTTCAAAGGTTTTCAAAGGTTTTCAAAAGGTTTTCAAAGGCGATTCTCATGCTTTTTGATGTTCATCATGTCCGTCACATTTTTCTGAATCCGCCAGTATTTTTAAATTATTTTTCTGATTTTTCTATGATTTTCTATGAATTTTGCAATGTTTAAATACGCAGAATACGCAGAAAATACATGAATAATTAGAAAAATACTCCGGAAATACGTGGAACCTTCTAGAACATTCTAGAATCCTTGCTTGGAGAGCAAGGGTGTCTAGGTGCGTCGAATCAAGGGAAATCACGAATAAAATCGGAGGAAATCAAAATATTTCGAGGTTTTTGGAAAAAATATACAAAATCATTGAGCGTATATACGCAAGTGATGAGCGTATATACGCTCAACAGGAGCGTATATACGCTCATCAGGCTGCGTATATACGCTCAGCTCATACGTACAAAACTTGCCAAAAACTCATGGAAGCATGCAGCGTATATACGCTGCAAATGAGCGTATATACGCAGGAAGCAGCGTATATACGCTCATTTGCAGCGTATATACGCAGGTTTTCTTTGCTCCAAAACTTGCCTCGTGCCTATAAATACCCCTTGCCTTGCTCAGTCCGATACACACGACTTCATATGCTTCCTACGCATACTCTCTCTCTCTCTCTAAAACACTCAAAACACATTATACATTCGTTTTAGTTCAAAGCATCGATTCTCTTTCGAATCAACAAGCGATAACAAAGGTTGAATTCTGAGATTACTCACCAATAATCTCTCTCACTTTCTTTTAATATTGACTAACCATTGTTATGAGTTTTTAATATAATTAAAGCAATGTAGAAACTCACTTTTAACTTGTTTCATGTAAATATGTAGGGTTTTCACAAAGTTTGCAAGGTTTTCATTGGTTTTTGTTTTTCATTTCATTATTATTATTCATTGTCAATACTAACAATTCTTTATTCTTGTATAGCAATTGAAGGCGAAAGATCCATTGCGCTTGCGTTTTATCAAGGACTAACAATTGTTTTCTTTGTTTTCATGTAGCGATTCAAGGCAAAGGATTCGTTTCATTGCGTTTTACAAACTAACTTTTGTTTTCTTTGCAGATTTAGGGTAAGATGAGTTTGCATATACTTTGAACTTTATATATCTCATATTGTCATTGTTGTATAACTTTGTATATATTTTGCTAAACAAAGACCGGAATTATGTGAATCACTTTAAATCAGATTAACTATGGACAACCTGTTTTAGGCACCGTTTTAACATGATTAATACAAAGTGGTCACAATTTCTAGGTTAGGTAGTCTCTTGTGCATAATAGTAACACACTTTCATAGTAATTTTAGGGTTAGTTCGCTTCTAAGGTGCTAAAAATGTAAGTTGTGTGCATCCAATAAATCGTGATTAATGGAATTACAATGAGACCGAGTAGAGGCCGCTACATGCGGGCGAATTGGGTTACAGATCTGATTCGTACCATGTCCCCGAACCCACGACTGGTTACTTGATTGGACGTGGGGCCATTGATTTGGCACCAACGTTTCGGGCGTCCGTGAATAACCTTTCTAGGCACGGTGGCGACTCCCCTCACTCGACAACACTACCCCAACGCACTCACGTGCGGGATTCTGTGGCTCACGCCCACGCAAAAGCACCTCGATGTAGTACCAAGCCGCGCGCCCGCTATACGCTGAGGGCGCGGCCCACGTCCTACAACTAGGGTTGTTCCTAGGGCTACATATCAAGCAAACAGATGAACGGATGAAGATCCACTAGCAAAAGTACTTGAATGAGCTACTGAAGAAGTATGGAATGCAAAACACTAAGGCATATGACACACCTGTTCCCACCTCTACTAAGCTGGATGCAAATGAAAGGGGAACAGTTGTGGATGCCACACTATTCAGAGGTATGATTGGCTTACTCTTRTACCTCACTGCTAGCAGACCTGATATCATGTTCTCTGTGGGGTTGTGTGCTCGATTCCAAAGCAACCCCAAGGAGTCACATCTAAAAGCAGTGAGAAGAATTTTCAAGTACTTGGTAGGAACAGTTGATCTGTGTTTGTGGTACCCCAAAGGTAGCATAGTTGAACTGGTTGGGTACACAGATGCAGACTATGTAGGATTTCTTGTTGATAGGAAAATCACATCAGGTATGGCACACTTCTAGGGATCATGTTTGATCTTTTGGGGTTCAAAGAAGTAAAACACAATTGCTTTGTCCACAACAGAAGTTAAATACAAAGCTGCTGCTGCTTGTTGTTCTCAGTTGTTGTGGATAAAGAGTCAGTTGAAAGACTTTGGTGTATTCTTAGATTGTGTTCCTATACTTTGTGATAATACAAGTGCTATTAACATTTCTAGGAATCCTGTGTAGCACTCCAAGACAAAGCATATTGAGATCAAACACCACTTCCTTACGGATTATGTGGAAAAAGGTAATGTGGAGATATTGTTTTGTAATAGTGAAGATCAGCTTGCTAATATCTTCACAAAACCTTTGTGTAAAGAGTCTTTTTGTAGATTAAAAGTCTTGTTAGATTTAGTAACATTTAGGTGAAGGGCTTCTTTTTGTTAACCCCACATGATTGACTAGATTAGTGTTCATAGATGTATATATTGTACATAACTTTGTTGATACTATTTGTACCATAATGATGCATGAGCAGGTGAAGTGAACTAAGTTGCTCAGAATACGTAAACTGTTGGGGTGATAGGACAGTACAGGAGAACAGCAGATGGCCACGTATATGTTCTTGCCAAAATACTCATGGTTTTCGGAAAGAATTAATTGAATATCTTAACTACTGCCGGTTGGGATATTTATGCAGTTCACTCTCGTATTAGTGGGTCCAACCCACCATCACGTGCCACTTCATGTTTGGTATGTTAAGGCATTTATGGGAACTTACTTCCCTTCACTTCCACTTCCATAACTCAAACTGCCAACTCTCTCTCTCTCTCTCCTATTTTCTTTACTTTCACTATATATTCCCCTCTTGTTTTTCTGTTTGATCATCACAATTCAAAGTCATCTCTCGGAAATCTTTGTTTCACTCGAGAAGCTTCACCTCGATTTGCGTGCAAGCTTTTTATCAAAGAAAATTCTGAACATGGGGAAGAAAGTAGCTACTGGTAAGGGAAAAGGGAAAGGGAAAAATGCTACTACTTTACAATCAAAGGTGGTTGTGGCCACTAAGCATTTAGAAAGAACCATCAACACCACAAAAACCACGATTTCTTCTCCACCACTGCAAACTCCACCTCCACCCGAAGAGTAGTACACTGATACCATGCAACCACCTCCACCACCATAAAATCAACCCATAATTCCACCATCACCTTAAGTACCAATTCCACCACCACAAATCACCGCACCATTACCTCAAACCACAATTCCACGACCACCGCAACCTACATTACCATCACAACCCACTCCTTCCACAAACCCTAAAATCGCATAACTTTCTTCCACTCCTCTACTAGCCCAAAACCCTAGTCTGGAATCAAAACTAGCTGAGTTTGAGAATATTGAGGGGGAACAAGGTACTGTTGCCAAGAAACTAGCTGAGGTTCTTAATTCCGAGTTCTTGAAGCCACCAAAGGATCACGAGGAAGAAGAAGCTGAGGGTGACGATGATGATGTGGTTGAGATTGGTTCTCAGGTTGTTCGAGTTACTCAGGGTACTGGAGTTACAGGGGTTGTATTGAGGAAGTTTACTCGAGGTTCTCTTTCCAAGATTGAGGACAAAGAGATAATGATGAAGGAAGTAGAACAATACACTGGTACCCCCAAGGGAACCAAGAGGAAGGCACCTGTTCCCCGGTCTGCTAAAGGTAAAATAGTTGCATCTCCTTCTACTTTTTCAGTCCTCTAAGAACGCCGTTATGTCTGGTTGTGGTTGTGAAGAAGGTTATTGGGATATTCCTGCGTTGACTGAAGTGAAACAAGTGTTAGAATTTCAGGGCTGGCTGAATCATATTAGTAATGTCAAGGTTGTTCGGACTAGGGAAGGGTTCAAAACCACTAGTCTTAGGGAACCTATGATGAAAATCTTGCATTCAATCTGTCAAAAAGTGTTGATACCAAAGTCACAGGGTAGAGGATCAGTTAGGATCATGGACATGGTTCTAATTTACCTAATGATGAATTATGTGAAAATTAACTTTCCTACCCTAATAATTGAACACATGATAAACTGCAAGAATGCTCCCTCTCACTCTCTAGCCTACGGGTATCTCATCTCTTGGATCTTGATGAAGGAAGGTCACACCCTGAGTGGTGACACCATCCCTACATAGAAATTCTCCATGAAGATTTTGCGCTAAAAGGGATTGGACATCAAAGGTGACAAGCTGTGCAATCTTAGAGATCGACTCACCAGTAAAGAAGGAACCTGCTACAAAGAGAAGAAAAGTAGAGGAGACCAGTAAATATATTGATCTCACTCCACTGTTTGCGAAAAATCAGAAGCAAGATAAGACATTAGACATGCTGGTGACTATGGTGCACGGCTTGACCACTTCTTTCACGGAGAGGCAAGGGAGTTTAGAGGAAAAATTGAATGAAACCAGGAATTGGGTTGCTAAAATGAAGGCTGAGGGAACTGCAAGACATGTAGCTGTTGGTATTGGTCAGAAGGTTGAGACCACTCCTACTGTTCAGACTACTGTTTCTGCTGTTGCTAGACAGACATCTACTGCTGCTAGTGGTCAGGGTTCTGTTGCTAAGGGATCAGTTGCAAAGTAGTCTGAGGAAGATGAAGAGATTGACCTCGAGGAATCCACCCACTCTTCTACAGATGGAAGTCAAGGTGAGGAAGAAAATGATGATGATGAGGAACCTAATGATGATGAAGATGATAATGGTTCTGATCCTGATGCTTCAGAGGACGAAATGGAGGATAAAGAGGATGATGATGATGAGTGATCATCTGTTCTTGCTTTTGTTCCCCTCCACCTATCTATTGAACTGCTTTTGGTAATCTGTTTTCTATGCCATTTTACAAGACATTGTTGATGTAATTTGGTTCTTGTTTCACTCTGCTAAACTATCTGCTCTGCCTATTTATTATGTTTTGGGATTGTGAAATGTGAAACTAACAGGCTTATGCAGATTATATGGTATGAATTGGTAGTTAATGCCACCTTTTTGGTTGAAAACGATATCTTGTGCATGTTATTAATTCTGTGAATGCTTTTTAATGATGCCAAAAGAGGGAAAACAATTAGAAATTTTGGAAGCCTTTGTCTACCTTAGATTGAGTCAGTTTAGTATATAGTTGAGTCCAATCTAGATGATTCTCTTAAAGAATATGATTCTGGATCGTTTGTTTTATTGTTTTCATAGGAAATAACCAAGTTAGTTTATTGTTTCACTTAGAGTCGAAAAAATAAAAAAAAATTGAAAACGACAAAAAATAGTCCCATTGAGATAGAGTTATTTTTTCATATAACTTGTTGCTTGCAGGAACTTCTTACAGGGTTAGTCATCATCAAAAAGGGGGAATTTGTTGAGTCCCCTAGTGTTTTGACTGATGTCAAACAGTTGCAGGAACAAGTACATTGGTCTGATGAATACAATTGATCTGAACAGCTAAGATACTGTTCTTTGTCACTTGAAAGATAGTGACATGTATGCTAACAAGTTATATTGTGCAAATTGCAATATGTGTTTGGCATACAGAAATTCCAACTATTGAAGCAGAAAGTCCTTCGAGGAAGACTCGAGAAGATCAAGCTTATATCGATGATCAAGGAAGCTTCGAGAAGTTTAAGAACAATGAAGATTAGTTCTAGGATTAGAATAAGTCGTCTTGTTGTATAAGTGCATAAAATGTGTTTGTTGAGTGCTGCTTGTATTATTGGTTGATGGCATTGGGCTTTAAACTTTCTCTCTTAGATTTGAAGGCAACTAAACCAATTGGTTTGTTGACTTTGACCCTACCAGTTGGGAAAAAAAGTTGTACTGTTCTCACAACGCGAATCATCTTGTCGAGCAAGAAATTTTTTTTGGAAAGTTTTCTTAAAAAACATATTTTTTGGAAAGTTTTTCTTAAAACAATTTTATGGAAACTTCAAGATGATCTGGTGGGAATATATGTTTGGATATATGGTAATTACTTGAGATGCAATTAAAGTAACATAAGATATTATATATATCATCTTGTATGGAATAATATCTTATGGGACTTTCCTAAAATATAGGGAATAGATATATCTTTATTTATTTCTTATATTCTAGGGTTGCAACGCTAATAATTGCTAGGCCTTTAGCTATAAATATCCTTGCATATAGACTCACGAAATTATCTCACTCGCCAGTGTTCAAAGAGTAATTTTATTGAGAGAAAAAGAGAAAGAAAAAAGCCTTATGCTTAAGATCAAGCAAGCATTTTTCATACACAAGAGTGCACGTATATTGAGCGATTTTCACATACTCTTGTAAACTCATAAAGTGAGTCATTTAGAGTGATTGCATTATATTGAATCACCAACGAAGGGGTTGGTGGTTGGGTAGCAATTGTGAGTTCAGTTGTGAGTACTTGTGAGTTCAAGTGCGAATTAGCACACTTGGGTTGAGTGTGGGGTGACATTGTGTCTTTGTGAGTGAGGGTTGCTTTGTTATTTTAGATTAGATTTAATAAAAGTAACTAGGGTATGAGGACGTAGCCACGAGTTGGATGAACCTCGTTAAATTTGAGTGTCTTTATTATTGTTGCTCGATATCGTTCTACGTACCGTTCAACACTTATTCCGCTGCAAGACCAGTCCAACTGGTCTACTCTACTTGAACGGTCCACAATTGAAAAATTTTAATAGGCACTCAATTCACCCCCCTCTTGAGTACATTCGGGAAACCTTCAACACATACTATATGAAAACAAGCATAATAATGAACCCCTATATTCCAACTTCTATTTCGCTTTATTTTGGTAAATTGAGGTAACCTGTTACACTTTTTGTAATTTTGTTTTTTATTTAATTATTCCAACATTCGATCTGTTGTGCTATTTGTAACTTCAACTTATGAAATGTATCCAACTTCTATTACGCTTTTTGTAATTTTGAATATTATTAGGACACCGCATGAAATATGCAAAATTTAAGGACTAACCCATTGAAAATCTCTTCATTAAATTATTTTCATCAAAAATAACCTACCACAATACGTTTCGCTTGATTAGGCAAATCTAAAATTTTGTTTAGTTTTTGTTTTTTCTTAAATCAAGGTGGTCCAAGTGAAGAGAGATCAAATCCAAGCTCGTTTAATTAAAGCCGTAACTAACTAACTAACTACTTACTATTTATTTTCGAACTCAACCTAAAATGAGAATTAATTGAAAACTTAAACCTAAGATAAATTTTTGAAAATAGGAAAGTACTAGGAAAAACAATGAATAATAACAAAATGGCTAGATACAGTATAGATCAAAATACATTCCATATAGAGTTTACAAAGATAAGCGAGATAAAATCACATTAAAACATGACAAATGATCCCACTTTTACCTTATTCCCACCAAAATCCCCAAACCTCCAATTCGACTATTTGATCTTCCTTCTCTTGTCGATCTCTTCTAAGCGGTTTTGCTCTCTCCTTGACTCCTTTTTTCATGGCTAGATCTTATTCAATAACGTATATTTGTTTAGAAAGGAAATCTAATGACTTTTCTATAAATATCTGAACAACTACACAGTTTCGCTTCACTTGATGACAATCATTCTCAGCTTACCTAGAGTTACGTTAGCAAGGTCCGTCTAAAAGTTCAACTTGTTGGAATAATGGCTTTAAAAGCTTAATTTAATAATATTCAATCATAATCTCGTAGGATTTCATTGTGGGTGATATGAGTAGTTGAATTCCTAACAACTAGTAACCCCCTCACKTATGAGTCTTAAACTTGGCAATATTTCACATTAATATGCAGGTTACAATATCTTGTTTATGGGTATTAACCCTTACACACTAGAGCCTAGTCTAATATGAAAGTCTGAAACCAAAACATAACACATTTAAGGCTCGTGGCCAACTCAAAGGCAAACTAAGGCCCAAGGCTCAAAAACACAAGCAAGCACCAACCCATTTCTTATATAAATATATATACATGTCTAAAGGTCCGAGAATCAGGTATCTAATATTCTAAACACTCACACTAAATTACTCAATTATAAACTAATTCATACAATTATTTGACATAAGCTTCAGAGAGGTTATACTCGAGATAAAACCTCTAGGGTAATGTAGATACCTACATTTGTCCCTAGCCAAGAGGGCCAATAATAAGACACCGCTTGCAACACACAAGTCAAATCGAGAGAGTTAGGACCCTCACAGGCCCTAAAAAAAGCAAGTTCCCTTACACCGAGCACTTCTTCCAGGTATTTAGCACCTCAAAAAGGAAGTTTTAATTTTCAAATAATTTTAACTAATTTTTATACATTTTTCTAGAAATTTTCAGGATTTTTCATAATTTTTCTAAGCATTTTTTCGTTTTTTCAGATTTTTCGGCAATTTAATTAATTTTGCAATAATTAATTAAATTATTAAAATAGCCCCAAAATTCACGAAACATTAACACAAAATATGAAATTTCACAAGGAATTTTTGAATATTTTTTCATAGTTTTTCTATTTATGGTTTAATATTTACGAATTTCTTAAGAAAAACGTAAAACCGAGCAAACCGAGCCACCCCGGGATATTTTTCCTCGAGACAAGCGTCCCGAGGAAGCCAAATATCCTGAGAATCGCAATATAATCAGCTATAATCGTATAAATCACGAGCATATTTTATTTGATTTTATCACGATTTTATTTCATTAAGATCTCCCTATTTAAGGCGAAATAAATCGGCCGAAATCAGGTAAATACTGCGCGCAATTGCGCCCAGTTTTGGGCGTAATTGCACCCAATACCTTACCTTTTTTGTTCGATTTCAGCCCTTGCATAAAAATACGAGACCCCCCCCCCCCCCCGTTCATTACACTTTGCACGCTTGGGGAGAACGATTTTGTTAGAGGACTGAACACTGCAAGAGGGGGGAATTGTAGTGAAGAGAACATGAGTGCCCTTTTGCAGAATTAAAAAACTCAAATAAAAACATAAAGAACAAGAGATTTCCAAAACACGAAACCTCAAGACAAACGCCAAGAGAGGAAAAACTGTGGCCTGATGCAACACAGGATTCGTCTTTATTATATTAGGATACAACACCTACATACAATTAAAAATCCCTGTTCTCAAGTTCCTCCACGAACTTTAAACCCGCTCTCAAGTTCCTCCACGAACTAGAAACACCCCGCAATCAAACCATATTGATTGCACGATTTTCAAGGAATCCCTCGCTTATGAATTCTCCCAACTCACAACCCCTCTTTGAAACTCAATTCAAAGTTCCCTTTGAGATACAAACACTCAAAGCCCGTCTATGAGACACAACTCAAGACCCATCAAGAATTCCCTCTAACCCGTTACCAACTCCCCCGTTACGAGAGTACTTTCTCTCTTTCAGAGATACAGACTCAATGGATACAAAGTATAGAAAATATAGAAACTTCTCCAATGGAACTAGTAATGGAACTTTGAACTTTTGGAACCGACCATTAAATGGACTTAGAATATATCATTAGACTCCCCATTTATATTAAGTTCGTTGCTTCCTAAGTTGATTACTAAATTCATACCTCTAATTAAGACTTCTAAATATGACACTTTGGAATAACCAAGTCACACTATGGAAAGACACAAGTCAGACAAGTTGTAATGATGAGGAAGACATCTATTTATAGTATTCCAAGTGAATGTACGACTCCCCATTTTTCCCACTAGCATAACATGCTAAAATGTGCTAGCCTTGCTGCCCAAGCACCTACAAAAGTGCAACTAACTGAATAAAAACATGTGTTTTGTATTCGGATCAGCAAGTTCCTCCAGAACAGCTTCCAGTTCCCAAGTTTAGGAGACTAGGAGAACGTGTGAGCTTGACCAGCAAGTTTAGCAGATATAAAAGCACTTGCCCCTTATTTTTCTCAACCGCTTTAACTTTATCAACAAGAACAAAAATTATATCCTTTTATTTTCCAGAAGATAAAAGCAATTTACGTGATTTTATAAAGATTAAATCGGTTTTTGATTTTAAGATAAAATTAGTTTTATTAAAAATATCTTTCCTAAATATTAGTTTGTTTGAAAAGATTTATTTTATTTATCTCAAGATATTTACAATTAAATAGATTTTATTTAAGAAAATCTTTTCTTACAAACTTACCTTTATTAAGGATATTTTTATAAACCTCCTTTATCTTATGCATTAAAACAATTTACTGACTCATTCAAACCACTCCCTATTATTATGGCATTAACTTAATTGGCACTTAATACTTTGACTCGTAGACCAATTCGTCTAAGACGACCAAGTTCCTCTAAGACCAAGTTCCTCTTAGTTCCAAAACATAGTTTCTATCCTTACTTTGAACCCGTGATTACATTCCATGATTGCTCCAAGTTACAGATGCTCCCTTCCTCTCCTAGGTGATCATCACGCCTTTAAGACTCCAAGCAACATATCTTGTAAATCACGCTTTCGATCTCCTTGAATTATTGAAACATCTTCAACTCTTCGTGGTTGATCTTGAAGTCCTTGTTACGGGAAACGTTCGAATCCTTCACTCGAACTTTACTGTGACCGTTGTATCTCTTCAATCAACTTTCTTCTTTCTCCATATGACTTGTTCATGCACACTCAACACAACATTAGTAGATAATCATCATTGTTATAATCATCATCAAAACTAATATGTCATTCAACAATCCCCTTTTTGATGATGACAAACATATGATGCTTATCGCAAATAAAACATTTAAGCATAGTGGCATTATCCCCTTAGTTAAGCAAAAATAGAACAATTTAATAAGTCCTCATATTAGAAACTATTCATGAGGAGAGATAAACATAATATATGTTTCATTATAAAACTTACTACTATGCAAAGCATTGAACTCTTATATGAAACTTAGTAGACTATAAGCATCATACATATTCTTCCCCCATTTGTCATTATCTAAAAAGGATATCATTTCCACAAATTTTTCTTACATTAACATACACACATAGAGTTATTTCGACACTTACTACCATAATGGTAAACACTTGTTGTTCCTTAGAAGTTTCAAGTACTAATTTTTAAACAAGAATCCAGTATTCCACAAATTTCCAACTCACAATCCAAAGATCCAACTTAAACCTATGAAGGAACTTGACAAATAGAGAATATGAGTCAAGCATAAAATAAGATTTTAAACTTAGAAAGGATTGTAACGAATAGGAAATGAAGAAATAAATCACAAAAGGTATGAAAGATATTTATGGAACATTTTGTGTAGAAGAACTTGAGATAGGAATTGTTTGTTTACTTTTAATCAGGTTCTCACAATCATTAGAGTTCTATACCTTCGCCTCGTAGTGTGAATTACGACCAAACTCAACACACTTCACCTTCACATTTACAACCGTGTTCCTTTTACTTCAACCACCAACCTAACTAGAAATTCAATGAGAGAACAAACATACTGAAATAGTTTGAAAGTTTAAAGTACTTGATCAAACTCTTTCAACATGTTACCACTGTTCCTTCTTGTTTCACCACACATAAAATGAGAAATAGTCTTTCAAAATAATCTCTAGAAATAAATAAAAATTTGATCACCTTTCCACATATTAATATTTTTTTCATTTTTTTTTGTGGAAAAGGTGTCAATATAAGCTATAGTGATATTCCAGACTAATACATAATCATGTAGTACAATGAAAACAAAACATACTCATCTATCTAATGTTCCCACCACCTATGTAAATAAGAATTTAATGTTCCTTTCTTATCCCCCTGATTTCCTTACTATTCTCCAACATATGAAACTTATAAGAAGTTTCACAATGCCATTCCTCTAGAAGCTACAAGAATAATCATGGTAATGTATGCTTCTTACTTCTTGCATAACTTCCTCGCCTACATGTATATATCCACCTTTTAAGAACTCTTTCATGTATCATTGAACATAAAAGGCGATGAATTTTTAATTCTTTTAAATGCATGGAAAGTTGAAGATTATAAGAGGAAATGGAATAAGGATTAAGAAGGTAAGGATAATTTTAGTGATGTGGTATGAGGGCGAATATAATGTGGAATTCAGAAAATTGGGTTGATGATATATAGGTCAGTTCCTTCTATGATATTGAAATATTATGGGGAACTTACCTCAGTCCATCAAAGATTCTTTCATTATTCCTTTGCAACTTTAGGATTTCATGTTTGATAGCATTCAAGTTCTATTATGAGTCCTCAATCCTCTTTAGGCAAGTGAAATGTCTTTTTACGACACAAAGAGTAAGTGTGACACATAGACTCCATAACTACATAGTCACTTCAATTATATGCACATTAATCCAATAGACAA
The DNA here is from genome assembly GCA_008642245.1 of Bassia scoparia. NCBI lineage: Eukaryota > Viridiplantae > Streptophyta > Magnoliopsida > Caryophyllales > Amaranthaceae > Bassia > Bassia scoparia. Next base: position 5,200 of record SNQN01010543.1, on the reverse strand, counting down.
CTATTTTTGGGAAAGAACACTCAAAATGCAAGTCACGTTTCATCAAGTCATGTTAATTAATCAATCATAATTATACGAAGGAAAAACTATTAAAGCATAAAATCTAATCACATCATGCTTGCAAAAATCAGACAACTTTTTAATGCATTCAAATTAAAAGGTTACTCATGCAACTTTTTAATTATGAAAATTGTGAATAAGAAAAAGATACCTTACAACATTTCACCATGCATATGGTTCATTAAAGTACGAGATGATTAGACTTACCTGTGGAATTTCTGAAGTGCTAGATTTATCTTTGATGTACTTACTTCTACACTTCTAACTCGAGTTCTTCTTGGAGTCTTTATTTAGTGTTCATTTCTTCTCTTCAGTTTCCTTGATGCATGACTTTACTAATGGTTAGATGAATTTATCTTTCGCTCCATTAGCACATTTCACTTAGAAAGAAGTTGTGTTCCCTGTTGAACATGGTAACAACAGACACACACGTGCTCAGATATAAGGTTTGTAAACCTACATCGAGACTTGTTAGTTGCACATATCAAAATATAGATATAATTAAGGCACTGCACAACTAATATGTATTCCTCTGAATAATTCTGCTTGGTGATCACGCTTTTAATATCAAGTTTTCCATTTAATTTGTAAACTAATTTTCCTCAGAATAAGGAAAACATATTTTCATCAAACCGATTTTCATCAAAACATTTTACATTAAAAACAGTTAAGGATAGAAATTTAATTTCCAAAGATATAAGATATTAATTTTTAAAAATAAAAATACCGGGAAAAAATCTTAACATTTTACAAAAGATATTTACAATAATTATCTAGGTTTTATTTCAACACCTTTTTAAAAACACCGAAATAAATCCTTAATAAATTAAATCACAAACCATATTTTATATTCCTTTTATCTATGAACCAATTCAAGAAGAAACTATTATCACTCCTTTAACATGCCTTCTGAATTTTTCACATTAAAGTATATGAAAAGAAGTTGTAGGGTAGGATATTGAGTATCCTATTAGTTGTTCTACACAAACATCTTTAATCAAAAATATACCATTTAAAACATATTTGTTTTGTAGGATCAACTTAAACCCATGTGAACAATAAGAATAGATAATATACTTTTACACTTTAGAGAAGAAAGAAATTTCTTCCAATCAATACTTCTTACCATGTAATTAGCCTTGTTCCTTACCTATGTGTAATTACTTAATAAGTGCAAGATCAGACCTCATTCCTTGCTCCTTCAAGTTATTAATAAGTTCCCCTACATACATATTGTTGCCAAACAACATACATAGAAGACACAAAAAAGTTTATTAGTAAAAAGTTTTAACTTACCAGATTTATTAAAACTTTCTCAACTAGAACTAGCTTAAGATATTGATTAAGTTTGGTTGGAACTTGCACAAGTACACAAGTTCCAACCATTAGCATTGTAAAATATTATTTTGTTGCTCATTTGAAAAAATGACATTATTTAACTTAAAGAAGAAACTCGGCTAGTTTCATAAGAACTTGTGAGAGATCTCTAATCAAAATAACTTCAACTTGTTTGATGAAACAAACTGTTAGTCTCAAAATATGTCAAATCAAATAGGTTATTAAGCTATGAGCTCTATTATATTAACAAATAACAATTTTTCTGCACTTATATTTCCAAGTTCCTTATAGTGATCCTTTTAATAGTAAGTACTAAAACACTTAAAGTAAAATGCTTAAGTACCAATACCAGCCTTTTAACCTTTGAGGATGATTTCTTGTTGAGCAACTTCTAACTTCTTTTATTGATGATTTCACAAGATATGTCTATGTTTTTTCTACCTTTGTTCCTGCACAATCATCAAAACCTATGTGAACTAGGTTTCGTGGTTAGAAATGAATATACTAGGTAATCACTTAATCATTTGAACTATTAACAAGATTTTCAAATTACACTAGAACTTTCATCTTGTTACAAGTAAATGACCAAGTGTTCCTTTAAGAAATAAATATTGATTCAATCCACAAGACATAATTAACTCTTTCAAAATCCATTGTTAACTCAAATAAATAAGAATAAATTATTCTAACAACGTTGATGCATTTAATGTTAAGATCGAATTAAAAGAGAATATGACACGTTCTTAATTCTATGGTTTAGCAAACTTTTCAATTAGGAACTTGATATGAAAAACACTTACTAACAAGTTCTTTTATCAAAGTTTGTCAAATACATTATATATAAAGAATAGCATGTCTGAAACATTTGAAATATTAAAACTAATGTTTCTTCAATAAGCATAAAACATATTAAGTTCTTTCGAGAATTGAAGCAAAAGACACAACAAATGTGTGTTCCTTCTCCATTCCCTACTAATAGGAAAACTTATTTGTAGAAAACTTTAATTTGAAAACATGGATAGAGTAAAAGCAATAATCAATATTGTGAAGTAAATCATCGACAAAAAAATGAAATAAGAAATTAACTTACCAAACTCATGTGTATGGGACAATATTATCATTTTATGTTGTATATAACTTAAGTTCCTTCAGTATAAGCATACGATGAGAAAAGTACATATTTGTCTATCAAACTATTTTTAGAAAGCCATAGTCGAGTTATTATGAGTTTTCTCCTACTAAATGTTGTAAGTTTCATTATTTCAATTTCCTTAATTCAATTTTCAAAATTTAGATCTTCCTCTTGGAACTAATTAAATCCCATTATATTTATCCATTCATTGATTCTCTTTATTTCTTCTGTGAAGTCTAGAGCTCTCCTTTTCAATTCAGAATTTTGTCAATATTTTTTCTAGCAGAGATGAACTACAACTTGTTTTTCAATTTTGGTTTATCTAGTTGACTAGGACCTTTTCTGGTGAAACAAACCCAAAGAGAAACTTGTGCTTTACTTAGTAGGTTATTTAAAGAGGATAGTATGAAAGTCATAAAGATTGGATAAGATAAGTTCCTAAGAAAATATTGTTAATATGAAAAGAGACTTTCAGCTTTGTTCCAGAGTGAACTAAGATCAATTTTAAGAGAATAAGGAACTCGTTGCAAATGTTAGTTGTGTTCCGTACCATTAATGATTTGTAACCTTACGTTACTTCATTTCCATTCAAATCAGAGTCCAAGGCTTGATGGAGAAACTGATCATTTTTATGCATTTAATTATCTTTAAAAAACAACCTAAAGTCAAATATTAAAATTATGCACAGAACCTTGAAAAAGTTATGATTGAAATGGTTTAATTTATATGCAACTCATAAATAATATATTTTAACTTTCTACATCATGCATTAGTAAGGAAATACCAAAACCATTTGAGAATAATATTGCTGGAAGTTTATATTGTAGTATATGCAAAAATTTAAATGCTGATTTTCTCATGGAAAACATTTATATACACACTTGTTCAAAGGTTTTTAATAGAGAAGAACTTGTCGTTAAGAGCAATATCTAGAAGCCTTAAGTTCTTTTAATAAACCTCGCAAAAGTACGTGAGTTATTCTTGTCTTTGGCAACCCAATTTTATATTGGGCAATTCTTGTTATGTGAGCAGCATCGCACGATTAATATTTCAATTTTAAAAGATTCAAACAATTAAAATTATTAACAAGGAACACATACATCTACATAAATATAAGCATAAAGATATTAATGCATGTAGTAACATTATCTTTGATATAGTTGTAGAAATAATGATAAGTAATATGCAAAAATAATAAAGTTGAATGATTGTTAGAGGTTGAAATATAATTCTATAGACTAGTTTAAAACTATATGAGATATTCTGCATAAATACTAAGTTCTCTTTTAAGTCAATGAAATAAATTTGTTTTCAGAAATAAGAAACAACAGTCTCTAATGGAAAGTAAAGTATAATTTCTCGTAAGAAGGTCAAGAAGCTAATAAGATATGTACATAGAATTTTAACGTCTGAAAAAAAAAAGATTCGTATAAGAAATGCTCTGTAAACCAGCAGAAAGCTCGTAATAGGGTAACGTTGTGTTGAGATATATGTACTATCATGCATACCGAATTAGAATGATGACTTATATGAACTAGAGCCTGAGTTCAGAATGTCGAGTTCCTCGAGCTGTTCATCAACTCTGTCAGGAACTTTATATCGTCGGAGTTACACGCATAAGTAGAGAACCTCGTCTGTACCAATTGTTAGATGGACTGAACACCAAGAGGGGGGTGAATTGTAGTGAGAGAAGATAAGTGCCTTTTCGAATAAAGAAACTCAAATAAAAATAAAGAACAAAGAGATTTCCAAAACACAGAAACTCTCAGACAAACGCCAGAGAGAAAAACTGTCCTAGCAACACAGGACTTCGTCTTATTATATTAGGAGTACGAAGCACCTACCATACATTTAAAGATCCCTGCACTCGAAGTTCCTCCACGAATCGTTTAGAACCGCGCTTTCTTTTCCTCCACCAACTAGTAAGCCGCTAAAAATTATGATTGGCACGATTTATCGAAATCCTCGTATGAATCTCTTACTCACAACCCTTTTTGAACTAATTAAAGGTTGCTTTGAGATACAACATCAAAGCCGCGTCTATGAGACCTAACAAACTCAAAGACCATCAAGAGTTCCTCTGAACCCTTGAACCAACTCGCGTTAGAGGTTACTTTTCTCTTCTTTAGAGATACAGACTCAATGGATACAAGTATAGAAATATAGAAACTTCTCCTGGAATAGTAATGAATGTTGGAACTTTGAACGCTCATTAAATGGACTTAGAATATTCATTAGACTCCCATTTATATATGTGTGCTCCTAAGGTGTGATTACTAAATCATACGTTAATTGTGAGTGCTTCTAAATTTGACACTTTGGAATACAAAACGTACTTGAAGAGACACAAGTAGACAAGTGTAATGAATGAGGAAGACATCTATTTATAGTGTTCAAGTGAATGTACGACTTGCCATTTTTCCACTAGCATAACATTGCTTTAAACACGTGTGCTAGCGTTGCTTCCAAGGCACGATACAAAAGTGCAATAACTGAATAAGAACATGTGTTTGTATTTCAGTCAGAAGTTACTCTCTAGAACAGCTTACCAGTTTCCAGTTTAGGAGACATAGGAGAACGTGTGAGCTTGACCAGGCAAGTTTACGCAGATAATAAAAGCCTTGGCCTTATTTTTCTCAACCGCTTTACTTATCAACAAGATACTCTCTT
>SNQN01010542.1:10783-21621 GCA_008642245.1 Bassia scoparia | reverse complement strand
TGTGCTCGTGAGGCCCCATTTCCGCAAGAAGGCTTACGTTTTCGCCTCCAAAGGCTAAAGCGCGCCGCACGCTCCAGCGTCAAAACGCTAGGACCGTGACACCGGCTGGAACCTCTTTGAGGGCTTTGGTTAGTCCTCCTTCTGAACCTGGTCCCTTTCCTCTTATTTCTTGGCAAACTTTTTGTACTGACCAAAGAACCCTTTTCTAATAAGATCCTCCAGGTTATTCTTCAATTGTACACAATCTTTTGTGGAGTGACCCGGACATTCATGGAAGTCACAAATTTTGTTTGGATCTTTTCTAGCTTTTGCCCTTTTAGGTGGCCTCATCCACTAGTCATCATTTTTATGGGCTGCAAATATGACTGCCCTGTCAGTATTGAGTGGAGTGAAACTCTCGAAGATTGGTGGGAGATTTGATGCCTAGCCTTCTCTTTCTTCTTTTCATCTCTTTTCTCCTTTCTCGTTTTCTGGGCAATAGGTGAAGCTTTATCATCCTTCTTTGTTACAGGAACGCTTCCATGGTGATATAATCGTCTGAGATATGCTTGGCCTAGGCTAGGGTCTCTACCTTAGATTTGGTAAGGTGGTCCCTAAATGGACCAGGTCTCAAGCCATATTGCAAAGCCATGATAACCACATCAGGTTTTGACTTAGAAACTATTATAGCTTCTTTGTTGAACCTGGTAAGGTAATCACGTAAGCTTTCATCTTTTCCTTGCTTAACTGACATAAGCTCAATTGAGGATTTTTGCCTTCGCCTACCACTTATAAAGTGGTTTCTGAACTGATCTGCCAGATCACCAAAATTGTAGATGTTACTAGGTGGTATATTGCGAAACCAGGCCTCGGCCACATCGGTGAGTGCGGTAGGAAAGTACTTGCACCAGCTTGCGTCTGCAAACTCTCCCAAATACATGTGTCCCTCATAGAGAGCAACATGGTCGTCTGGGTCTCCAGTTCCATCAAACTTAATGTGGCCTGGTATCTTTACCTTCTGAGATCGTTCCCTCAGTATGTCTTCATAGAATGGTGATGAGGATGGGTATCTGATTCCACAAGTTGCATGTCCTGTAACCTGGCCTATTGTGGCTCCAGTTGCAGGTTGGCTCTGTACAGGACCATGTCTTCCCAGCCTGTGGAAAGTTGAGAGCCGGTTCCCAAGACGATCGTGAATTGACTGACCAGGCCTGGTGATTGGCTTTGGCCAGGTAGCCCATTATGTCAATCCAGCAGATCTGGCCCTGGGACCAGGCTTAGGTGTACCAGTCCTGGTATGGTGATTGTGAACTGGACTTGCATATCTCACCTCCGCTCTTTCTTCATCTTCTTCGAGGATGTCTTCCAATGATAGGGTTGACCCATATGAAGGAGATGATGGTGGTGGAGTGGGTGAATAAGTCAACCTCCTCTTGYTACGTGGTCYTGGTGGTCTCATAGAGCCACCTYCCTGGTTGTGGCGTCTTCGAGTAGTATAGCTTGGAGTGGGAAGAGTTAGCCTTAAGTGTAGAATTCGAACAATAGTTGTAGCATGTTGATTTTCGAACTAAATAATAACTGATCGTAGTACAAAATAGCTTCAAAAACTCGCCCCAAAACGCATATCCTGCAAATTTTTCAAGAATTCAAAAATAAAATTGAAAATAAGAGTGATTTATGTTTTGGATGAATTGAAGTGATGATTTGGGAATGTGTTTGAGTGATATTAGAGTGAGGCTCGAGAGTTTGACTGAGTGTAAAAAAAATGATTGATGGAAAAGAAAAAAGGAAATGAGAAGAAAGGATCGGTGTTGTTGCCCTGCTGCTGTTAAGTGGGTAGTAGGTAGGCTAATGAATTTTTTCATTTTTTTAAAGAAATAAGATGATTTTTTTTGGTTAAATATAAGAAATTTTTAATTTGCTAAATTTTTAACTATGGTTAATATTTAACATTTAGTTAACGGAAAATAAACTATTAAAATTATGGTTGGAATGAAGATAAAAATACATGTCTACTATTGGGATTAAAAAGCTCGTTCTACCGTTGAGATCCGCAAAACTCGTACCTTACAATTAGGAATTTCCCTAATTTCAAGGCTTACTTAACGTTAACATCTCAGCTAAAATTGAAGCGAATTTATAAAATAATGGGAATCATTCAACATTCCTAAAATTACATACAAAAGTTAAATAATAAAATTACATCAACGTTCAACAATGAGGAAGAAATAAAAATACATGAAGAGATACAAGTATCAATTGTGCCGCATATAAGCTGAAACTGACACATTTGTTAAACCTTAATCTATTAGATCACAAAATCAAACAATTAGTGGAAAATTCATATCTATTCAACAAGGTGGCAAGTACATACAACAATCTAATTAGGAAAAGAATCAAGCATAACTGAGGTTTTAAAAGTTCAATATTATTTTCAGCATAAGTAATTAAATGTGAGTAGACACATCAAAAGAAAGGCCGAAACCAAGGCAAGTGTGGTTCAAAGTAAACCCTAAATACTATTTCAACCAATTGAGATTTTAAAAATAAATAAATCTTAACCATTCTATTTCATACGGCACCTTCATCAGACTAATTTTAATTTCCATATCCTTCAAAAGTAATTTTTTTTGACAAAACAACATTTAATTCAGTGATTTTAGAATAACATATCCAATAAACTCAAAAAACTCGTCGAAAATATTAATTAGAAGAAGCTAGGAGTCAGTTTTTTAGAAGAAGGAAAATTAAAGTTGCAAATGAAATGAAATTACCAAATTCAGAGATCACAAATCAATAGAGTCAACGAAAAATCAGATGTTCACCCTCAGCAATATAAAAAAAATTAACACATGGCAAATTTCAAGTAAAATGAACTGGTAATTTTTCAAAATAGTACCAAAAAAACAAAAGACACGAAAGGGTAGCAAATTTGTACATACCTATTGTTCTGGATTTACTCCTCTAGGTAAAAATCGCAATTCGCCATATATGCTCATGCCCCTGAAATGGGATCAACACTTGGCTTTCACTCCTTCGTTAATTCCCCATTTCGCTAGTTTATCTTCTCTAAATTGGCGGAAAACTGTTTGATGGAAGTGTAACCTTAGTTTCAAACTTAACTGGCTAAACAGGCCCCCTTTGATGGCGCTAATTCAACTAACGATTGCTAGAAGTCCGTCAACGTTAAGTACCCACGTTGCAACATTACGCGCAGTATACAAAATTGCGAAAATCGCACTGTGATTCTTATCAAGGAAGCTGGGATATATTGGCATCCCCATAAAAAAATTCTAAATCTTTTGACATATAATCAAATTCTACCTTTAGGATTTTTTAATATAAATTTTAAAATTGATCGCACGTATCGGTGTGCTTAATAGTGCTAGTAGAGCATAAAGCTGGAATGCATAAAACTAAAGCTGCGAGCCACACAGATTTTATTTGGACACCTTCCCAAAGGCTCAAACTAGTGGGAGTGTGCACTCACTTATAATTATAAGAATCTCATCTCTTTTCTTTCCATGTGGACTTCAATTGCCTATCCCAACACTAATGATTCATGACTCAAGATCAGCATGTAAATGGAATATACTATGAGGAGTTTTGATTGAGGGAAGCCACATTCGTTTCTCTAGTGGATAAGGCTAACGATTGGGGTTTGTTATCCTTTGAAAACGGTAGTTGTTACTACCAAACTACTCGTATTAGAAATGGAAACATCATTTGTTTACATTTTCTTACATTACAAATTTTCATACCAAGCACCCTTGAAGCGACGTTAGGAGATTGTCATAATCAGTTTTCACATAACTGCCTGTTTGTGTGCATTTTCTTCTGAGTTTCAAATTGCAACTCTAATTTCTTGAAAATATATACACTTATAATACTCGAAGAATGGAAAAAAAATAGTTCCGAGAAAAATTATCACTTATTGATAGATAGACAAACCAAGTTGTCGTTTGGTAATGGGTTGCTCACCTTTTTCTCTAACCAAGATACATGAGTTTGAATCTGACCCTTGGAAATAAAATTAGATCCTTGGACCAGCCCTTGCCCTTAAATAAAGTACGTACCGAGGTGAGAGAGATTAGTCTACTATTGACGTGAATATCCTAATGTCACCTAAAAAGATAAACGCGACAAAGTTGGAAATCAATGATTAATTTAATTAAAAGCATCCCATTGTTTTCTCTAACTAAATTAATGTGGGACAAAACTTCCAGTACATGGAAGAAAATCTAACACACGAAAACAAAGCAGTACAATGCTATGTATAATCAAAGGGGAAAAACAACTACTTACTTCACTTTGATCACATACACTGTTTGTACGAATAAATGGTACTGTGACGTGGCAGATGCCAACGGGCCGATGCTAGTGGTGATTACGAAACCACAATCCAGTACCTACAAACCCAAAGAGAATACCCTGGGCAACTAGAAAGTCCTTCGTGGAGGTTTTAGAGTTATACGGTAGTAGGGAATATTTTAGAGAGAGCAAGTAGGAAGTAAGTGTTTATGCGAACTTACCAGGCCTGGATAGCCTTATGTTACCTTATATCACTGCAATGGAAGGTGGCACTTGACCCTTTAGTGACAAGTTATGCGTTTGGCCATGGTACAGGTGTCATGCTCATGAGGCCACCTTTTACCAGGTGGTCAACGAATTTGACCCCACTTGGGCTCCACTTATGTTTCTCATTGCCTGGTGGGCTTTTACTATATGGGCTTGGTTTATTTAGGCCTGGTAACATATTTATACCAACAACTTTCTGCAGATTTTTGTACTTTGTCTGCTCTTCAATCATGGATACGAGTCTCAGCCCCAGTCAAGGCAGGTTGTTGAACTTTGTCTTGCTTCTCAGTAAGAACACACTTACGTGCAGGGGATTGGCTGACAACAATATATATGAACAATGTTCACCTGGTATTGGCCTGCTAGATGGGGTTATTCACCAGGTGTTTCTTGAGCTGGTTTGAATGCTTCATGCTGTTTTGGGCCCAGTTAATTCCTTGTTATCTTTAACACTTTGAAGAAAAGGTTGTGACTTTTGATGATCTGGCAATAAACTTGGAAAGAGCTCCATACTTCAGTTAACCTTTAGATATCCTTGATGCTTTGGGTTCAGGTAGATCAAGAGCAGCTTTCACTTATCAGGATTTACATCAATTCCCTCCGACTGACCATAAAATCCCAAGAATTTACCAGACTAACCCCCAAAAACACCTTTTTGGATTGATCTTAACCTGGTATTTTCTCAAGTGAAAAGGTTTGCTAGGTCTTTCATATGTGATCCTCTGGTGTGAACACTCTCACGATTAACATCATCAACATCTAATACCTCCAGATTTCTGGCCTATTTGGGTTCAAGACCTTCCATCATTCTCTGGTTATGTGGCACTAGAATTCTTTAACCCAAATGGCAATCATAAATAATTATAGACACCACAACTGGTATGAAGGCAAGTTTTCTCCTTGTCAGGTGGATACTTGTGATTTGATGATAACCAGAGATATCATCCATGAATGAGAGCCTGGCATGACACTGGTAGAATCAACAGTTGGTCTATTCTGGGGGAGATAATAGTCTTTAGGGCAAGCTTTGTTGAGATCTGTAAAAACTACACACATCCTCCATGTTGAATCGGGCTTCTTCAGCCATTACACAATTTGCCAGCCATCTAGTAATGGCAGAGCGTCAATGATACTGCATCAAGCAGTTGTTGACCTCCGCTTCGATGGCCTGGTTCTTCTATAAGAAATGTCTTTTCTTTTGTTCACAGGTTTCTTTGTTGGTCAGTAGCCAGTGTGATTGATATGATTCTGGATCAATTCAAGGCATTTCATCTACTGGTAGGCAAAGAGATCTTCATGCATCTGAGTAAGCTAATGAGGTTGCATCTTTCTTGGGTTCCAAAGTTCTGATCCGATTTGCACTCTGTCAGTTCCCTCTACTAGTGGACTGATCAGTGCCTCATGGCTGTGGTACTGGCTACTTATCCAATTCGATCAAGGAACCAGTGGAAAACTGGCCTGATTCATGAGATTTGAGCTTCAATTGTTCTGGACCATCCGTCATTTGATAACCCGCTTCTTTAGGGTTGAGAATTAGCCTCCTGCTTCCATATCCTTGACCTTCTTGGCGAAGCGATAGAGTTTCTTTCTCTGAGTCTTGACCAGGCTCAGTAACAAGATCTAGCTGCATTTGTGAGCCCTTCAGGACAGCAACCTGTCCATTATCTACTACATACTTAAAACATAGATGGTAGGTAGATGCTACCGTCAAATGCACTCATGAATGTCGTCCCATTATGATGTTATATGGAGAGTAAGCCTCTACCACCTGAAACTCGACCAACACAGTCCTTCCAGCTCCTCTCCCAGGGTAATGGCAGGTTAATCTTTCCCTAGGGAGGATTGAACTTCCAGAGAACCCTGTTATGAGGCAGATGTGGCTTCATATTCTTGTCTTGCAAATCCATTTTCTGGTAAACATGATAATACAGACATTTACAGAGCTACACCATCTATTAGGACCTTGTGAACCATGTGATTTGCATACTTGTACAGAACATATTAAGGATCATTATGAGGATGGACCAAGCCTTACATCTTTGAGGTCAAAGCTAATCTCGGGATATTAAACATTCAGATTGATAAGTACTAGAACAACCAGCAGTTCTAACCTCATTTTTCAGATGATTTCCTAGACGCTGGTGGACAAAATATAGAATTTATGAATTGGACGCCTAGTAGGATCTACCTTTTCATGTATTTTCCTAAGTTTAGATCTCTCCTGTGGGCGCTTCCTGCGCGTCACCCCCACAAGCGCCTTAGAATTAAGTCTTTAGATGCAGTACGGTCTAAGTCCTTTGTGGGTGTCCTAGGGCAAATGTACATTTAATTGTAACCTCTTTAGGGGGAAGGTGATATAGAGAAGAATATTTCACACAAGCATTCCTCCACATGCTAATGATTTAATGCCTTAATGCCTTTATAGATATTGTGCTTGCATTACATTTTTAGCAATTCCAATCCCAAAGTCCAATCAGATACAGATCCAAGTCGGATCCCGCTTGGGCCCGCTTTGACGTAGTCGGGCGTCCCGGCCGGAAGCCCTTTAGAAGAGAGAATGTTCTCACGTTGCTGTGTGCTCGAAATGGCCCATTTCCGCAAGAAGGCTTACTTTTGCGCCTCCAAAGGCTAAAGCGGCCGCACGGCTCCAGCGTTCAAAACGCTAGGACCGTGATAGTTTGGTATCGGAGCCAGGTTAAAATAGCACCATGGAGTCCCGAAAAAGGAAAAATGAGTCGTGAAACGATGGAAGAAAGGATTGCGTGGCTAGAAGGAAAGTCTGAAGAATGGGCTCGGCTCGAACACATTGTCTCGAGCAAGCCAAAGAGATTGAAAGCCTGGAAGCTATGATCAGGTACTGAAATCGGAGAAGACGCTCTGCAAGAGCAATTGAACTTGTCTGCAACCAAGCCGATGAAGCGTTGGAAAATGTGATGGAGATGAAGCGCGCTGTAGGGAAAGCATCCCAAGGCGTTGGTGCGCCTAAGATCAAAGCGCCCAAAGCCGAAGGACTACAGCGGCGCCCGCGATGCAAGGAAGTGCAAAACTTCCTTTTCGACTAAAACAATTCTTCAGGTTAGTCACTGGACGAATCCTTGAAGGTGGAACAGTGGTCATGCATCTTGCTGATGATGCCAAGCTTTGGTGGCGCACCAAGCACGCCGAGATTGAGGCCGTAAAGTTGAAAATTGATACATGGGACGAGTTCAAGAAGGAATTCATGAGCCAGTTCCTCCCAGAAATTGATGAATTCATTGCCGACAGAAAGTTGTAGGAAATTAAGCAAACGAGCTCCATTCGAGACTACGTGCGTGAAGTTCTCCGCATGTATGCTCGACATCCAAGACATGAGCGACAAGATCGTCTCTTCAAATTCATCTTCGGGTTGAAAGAATGGGCATAAAGAGAATTGATGCGGCAAAGCTCACTACTCTCTCGGCGGCTGTGAGCGCAGCGGAGAGACTCGTTGATTACTCCTTTGGAAAGGAGAAAAACTCAGAAAAGAAGACTCTACAACACGCCTCAGCCCCACTCCAGGGGTCTCAAGGAGCGGCTCGCGTGTGTCCTCAACTCAACAGGTTCAAACCGAAGTAAAAGTGGGGGCAACTTCAACAAATCAGGGTCATCTCAACATCAAAGTAAATCGGTTCATATGGACTCCAAAGGATCATCCTTCGACAGAAGAAATTGAGCTGCCTAGTTTGCAGAGGTCCGACAAATGGTGGGAATGCAAACACAAAGGCGAGATTGACAAACTTCACAACGTTGCTCGGCCATGACTCTAGAAGAGGAGTTTGACAAGGAGGACGAGGTTGAAGAAGAAGAAGAAACCAACGAAGACAAGGAGCCTCTCGATGTGGATGCGTGTATTGAATGTACGCATGGCAAGAAAAAAGAACAAACAGAAGATGAAGGCACCACCAAGTTGATGTATGCTGACATCACTTGGCTGGGCGAAAGGCTCGCGCCCTCGTGGAAACGGGTGCGTCGCACAATTTCATGGACACTAGAGACCAAGCAACTTGGATTGACGATCACCAAAGATGGGGAAACCTGAAGGCTGTCAACTCCAAAGAGAAACCAATTAAGGGTATCGCCAAACAAGTGCCGCAACGGTGAATGGATGGCAGGGAAAGTTGGGACTTCACTATCGCCGACGTGGATGATTTCGACGTGGTCCTAGGAATGGACTTCTTTAGAAGATTCCGACATGGGTGGTACCTACTATGACTACATGCTCGTGGATGGCCCAAATTGTCGTGTTCCAACATCAGGGACACCAGCCAAAGATTCCTCAAAACGTCAGCTCTCAGAATGCAGATGGTGAAGCCTAGCCAAAGAAGACCATGAAACTCAGACATATGGAAGAAAAAGAACCAGACTCGCGGCAACGACAAAGCAGCTCGCCGCAACAAAAGCAGAAGACTGAAGCACGCTCACCAAAGGCGCAAAAAGCCTGAAGAAGAAAGAAGACTCCAGAACCCAGATCCAGCCTGAAGACAACGGCGCAGCAAAAGAACAAGTTTATGATAAGAGTTTTTCCTTTTCCTTTTGTAATGTTTGTAAGTCGATGAGGTCGTCGATAGCTTAAGTGGGGGAAGAATGTTAGGACCTGCCTTTTCATGTATTTTCCTAAGTTTAGAGTCTCGCCTTGTGGGCGCTTCCTGCGTGTCGCCCCACAACGCCTTAGAATTAAGTTTTAGTGCAGTACGGTCTAAATCCTGTGGGTGTCTCCTAGGGGCAATGTATTCATTTAATTTAACTTTAGGGGGAGGTGATATATGAGAGAGAATATTTCACACAAGCATTCCTCCTACCCATGCTAATGATTTAATGCTTAATGCCTTTATAGATATTGTGCTTGCATTAAATTTTTAGCATTCCAATCCCAAAGTCCAACTCAGATACAAATTCCCGAGTGCGGATCCCGTTGGGACCGCTTTGATGTAGCCGGCCGTCCAACGCCGACGCCCATTTAAAAGAGAATCTCTTACGTTGCTGTGTGCTCGTGAGGCCCATTTTCCGCAAGAAGGCTTACGTTTTCGCCTCCAAAGGCTAAAGGCGCCGCACGCCAGCGTCAAAAGCTGACGTGGCACGGCTGGAACTCTTTGAGGGCTTTGGTTAGTCCTCCTTCTGAACCTGGTCCTTTCCTCTTATTTTCGAAACTTTTTGTACTGACCAAGAACCCTTTTCTAATAAGACCTCCAGGTTATTCTTCAATTGTACACAATCTTTTGTGGAGTGACCCGGACATTCATGGAAGTACAAATTTTGTTTGGATCTTTCTAGCTTTTGCCTTTTAGGTGGCCTCATCCACTAGTATCATTTTTATGGCTGCAAATATGACTGCCTGTCAGTATTAGTGGAGTGAAACTCTCGAAGATTGGTGGGAGATTTGATGCTAGCTTCTCTTCTTCTTTCATCTTTTTCTCCTTCTCGTTTCTGGGCAATAGGTTGAAGCTTTATCATCCTCTTTGTTAAGAGAACGCTTCCATGTGTAATAATCGTCTGAGATATGCTTGGCCTAGGCTAGGGTCCTACCTTAGATTTGTAAGGTGGTCCCTAAATGGACCAGGTCTCAAGCCATATTGCAAAGCCATGAGAACACATCAGGTTTTTGACTTAGAAACTATTATAGCGTTCTTTGTTGAACTGGTAAGGTAATCACGTAAGCTTTCATCTTTTCCTTGCTTAATGACAAAGCTCAATTGAGGATTTTTGCCTTTCGCCTACCACTTATAAATGGTTGGTTCTGAACTGATCTGCCAGATCAAAAATTGTAGATGTTACTAGGTGGTATATTGCGAAACCAGGCTCGGCCACATGGTGAGTGCGGTAGAAAGTATTGCACCAGCTTGCGTCTGCAAACTCTCCCAAATACATGTGTCCTCATAGAGAGCAACATGGTCGTTGGGTCTCCAGTTCCATCAAACTTAATGTGGCCTGGTTCTTTACCTTCTGAGCTCGTTCCCTCAGTATGTCTTCATAGAATGGTGATGAGGATGGGTATCTGATTCCACAAGTTGCATGTCCTGTAACCTGGCCTATTGTGGCTCCAGTTGCAGGTGGCTCTGTAAGGACCATGTCTTCCAGCCTGTGGAAAGTTGAGAGCCGGTTCCAGACGATCGTGAATTGACTGACCAGGCCTGGTGATTGGCTTTGGCAGGTAGCGCCATTATGTAATCCAGCAGATTGCCTGGGACCAGGCTTAGGTGTACAGTCCTGGTATGGTGATTGTGACTGACTGCATATCTCACCTCCGCTCTTTCTTCATCTTCTTG
>SNQN01010541.1:0-21625 GCA_008642245.1 Bassia scoparia | reverse complement strand
CGAAAGGCAGTTGGCATAAATGTACTAGTGTAGTGAGGCATTGTACTTCCCAAGGTAATCATTTAAGTCCCAAACAAAGATGATTTTTGGTGTGTATAGAGGTGATGAGAGTTCAATGATGGACAGCAGAAATATTATGGTATTTCAAGTAAAGTCAAGCATAGAATATTTATTTTTCTTGCAAGTAATCATGCATAATCTTTCAATGAGATCTTCATGTTATGGGTTTCGCCTTATATCTGTATGTTGCCACTAAGATAACAACACACTAATTAGTCAAGTTGTCACAGATTTAAGCATACAGAGAGGCTGCCAGCTAGGCCATGAATCACCTCAAACCTCTAGATAATCGTCCCTAAAGATTAGAGAATCATAAACACAAAACGCAGCTGTAGCTGTAAAGAAATTACCTACCACGGTTTCTCCCAATCAAGGGGGCATCGGCCAGCCCCAAACCACATCCAATGATAGAATAGAACCATGTGCTGGAAGGCAAAACCATAAATCAACTGTATCGGTGGGTCTGTACATGAAAAAGGAAGAGTCATGTGCTGATAATGCTATACTTGACATGTTTACTTGCGACAGTACTATTAAAGATGTATAGCAGCATTATTGGAACTCGAACTCTAATAATCAAGATACGTAAGTGACAAACTGCTAAGAAAAAATATCAGGTGCAAGTTCAAAAGCACAAGTTGAAGGGACGTTAAAGCTCAAGTTCTGGTAAATTAAGTGCTCTCAGAACTTGCTCAACTGATAGACGTATTAGATTGTCTTCAGTTTTTACTGCAGTATCATGTCTCATTCGTTGTTCAAGACTTCCCTTTTCGTTATTGATTATTGATTATTTGATATGGTTCTCTTTCATTCTACTCCTGAAGTCACAGCCTGCAAAACAGGGTTGGATGACCTTTACCCATCTAATCTAACACATAAGCAAAGAGGCAAGTGGCAAACAAAAAACACCTGGCCCATATCCAATCCAAGCGTCCAATTGCTCACGATAAATGACCCTCTGTTGAGGCAAAGATTGTTCTGAATTCTTGGAACAGGCGCTCTCTCTGTTCCCGGCAAAAGGTTAACCTGCTTGCGTTGGCTTTTCATGGCAGATTAGCCACGAAGTCACAGACTGGCTGTAAATGTATTTGCAATCTAAATGAGAGACCGTGTGTTCTGCTATTCTGCAGCGCTATTCAGATGGGGTTAAACCTTTAAAATGCAGCAGCCATTGGTCTCATTCCATAAGAATTATCTATGTGGTTCTATGAGCTGCAATGCATCATATCTGGCCTATGAAGAACAACTAAGTGTGGCATGACAAATTTTGTGGTCCAAAAACAGGTGTTAATCATATAAGTTTGAGACTGATAGGCATAGAATAAATTCTTTTCCTAGAAAGCTAACATACCAGGGATGAAAATGCTGGTCGAAGGATGTTGATGATGTAATTAGTTGTTCTGCTATTTGGTGCCAAGAAGCCCCAAATGAGCTTAGTCTGTAAAGTTTTCCATGCTTCAATTGACCTTATCCCTAACCACACACACACACACACACACCACCACCCCCCCCCCCCGAAAAAAAATCATCATCCACAGTAACCTTGGATGGAGTGAAAAGATTTAGACACCCGAACTATGGCACAAGAGATGTGTGAAAAGTTTAATTCATAAAACCAAAACTTTAGACTGGTGCAACAGCAAACAGCATCATACTACGACCTAATGTTGGAAATTTTACTTCAAGTGCACTCCTAATGAGACGTATATGAGGAAAAACAATGACATCAATTCACTTTTTTTGCTTGTACGCCTTCAACTATACCAGTATACCCCCCTGAAAAGAATTAATTAAAAAACCTATGTTTACTTATATTAAATGACTATGAAGAAAAATCATTCAAACACTCTAGATTTATAAAATAAAAAAAAAAAACAAGTAAACTTTTTGGGGGATAGTTTGAATGGAAGTAATGTGTGGTATTGGTGAAAGAAGTGAAATAATGATGTAAAATTCCGAAAATAAGGATTTCCTAAAAACCCAAACATGAGGTATTTTTAAGAAGAGAAAACCCCATAAATATTACTTTCAATTATTTAAAACAAATTGCAAAAAACAGCTTCTTAGACATCCCAAAGTCCCAGACTCCATTGCAGAACTAATTAGGCCTTATTTGGTTTATATGTATGAAAATCCACCATTCTGGCCTAAAGTGTGATACTCTAAAACCATCAATTATCTTGCACCACCACAAAACTGTCTCTATGGGTTACAAGTGTAGACAAAATAGGAATTTTTCATGGTGAAGGCCGAAGAATGCATAATCAATTGTCTAGTGCAAATATGCATAAACAAAACTTTAGGTCTTCAGATTATTGCTATAAAATTCAGTAGAAACAAGATTGGGAAACTGCCTAGTTGTTGCAGAATATCCGCTGCCAGTCTACCCAAGATGCACCAAAATAGCAGAAGTGTGGTGAAACTGACAAAGAACATGAAGTTAGTACCCACACAAAAATAAATAAACAAAAGAATCCTTTATATAGAGGAATGGGGAATTATGTGTCTCCCTCCTGAAAATTACTAAGATACCTAATGATTTAGAAAAACCTAATATAGGCATATAGCACAAAAAAACTTAATGATTTGACTAATAATATTAAAAAAAAAGCTAAATACAGCAATAAAAACATAAAAAATGTTTGAAACAAGGACACTAAAAAAAAAAAATAATTCACAAGTTTTAATGCAATCAACTAATAAAATATACATGAAAATAATCATTCAATTTGTTTACCCATCAATTACACAATTAAGTATTCTTGTATTACAGTATTACAATTAAATTATAAACAAGAATATTTAGTTCAACAATTAACATGATAAAAATTGCTAAACAAACATTGAAAAAACCGAATAATACATCTCAGATGAACCTTCAGCATAAAAGTCAAAGTAAAGGGCACCATTTTTAATTCATAATCACACCATCATGACTTAAATCGAAGTGTTATGTAATGAGCTCTTATGAATAAGAAAAGGGAATGTAGGATTTGATAATAGAACTTTCTAGGCTTGTTAGGTAGTCTTATCTATAATAGGCCTAATTATGGAGCAGCATACTAAAATTGAATGTGAATGATGATTTGAGTGGAAATCTTGGAATGTGAGCCTTTCGAATGCTCTATGTTGGGAGAGAACAAGCCTCTAGAATGATGTGATAACTATCTTATGCTTTCAATCTCATCTTATTCCATTAATATTAAACAGTTGCTTTAGTCCCGCCATTTCAGTTCATATAATTCTCCTCGAAAAAATGTCGGTCAATACAGTTCATAACACACGGCCGCATTGTGTCAGACCGATTTTTAAAAACTAGAGTGAATGCCCTTTCTTTTTTCGCTCTTCATTGAGCTACTTTTCTTTCGTCCATATTACCTAATTATGATGTATAGGCTAGACATCAAATCAATCCACACTTTCCCTCCTTAATCCACAACTTAGAAAAGCATCAGAATCAGGATACTTCAAGTGAAATCACACTGATTATTCAAGTAAGCCAAGTAATACCAATCAGCATCGTATCCGCTAAAACTTTGTTTTAGCGCACGGACAAGCTTCTCATTTGAAAAAGAAAATGATCTGCCCGAAAGCAAGATTTTTTCGAATGTTGAAGAATTGGAATTGACATTGCTGACAGAGCGAGATGTAAGATGTGGCCGTATTTCGCTATTTCTTGAATGCTTTCACACATATGTTCCCATGATGCTTTTTTCCCATGAGCAGCAAGCACGAAGAGGAGAATTGGGGGACTCATTACATGATTAGTAGGTCCATAGGCAAGACTAAGTAGTGCATAGTGAGTTACATTAACGAGGATATAATCGCATATTAGAAGATTAAGGACACATCACATGCTTTTGTACTAAACGAGAAAGGATAATGGAACACACATAGAGAGTACTCTAACTCATCTAATAAGGCATGTTTCCAAAGCCCCTTCGTAAGAGATAGAGCACTCCTTAATCCTACTTGATAGCTCAAAGCTTACTAGTACAAAAAGTACGTGATATGTCCTTACAATGAGACAAATTTAAATAGATGTTAAAGGAAGTTTTTCTCGTTTCATAGTTCAAGCACAGTACATTAGCTCCCATTTGCTCACAGTACAACTTTTGTGAACAAAATCAGCTTTGTGAAAGTCGAGTCATTAGAAAATTTATTCTTGTAAAGGATCTTTTGACTCCAAGAATTTTTGAGCTAATCAACTTTGGTGAGAATTGATGTTTAGAAACTTCGCTATGTGATAATCTAAACGTGTAGTGTTGATCGAGATACAAGTTCAAAATTAACCAAGTCAATTTCAATAATTGCATCCCTTACCGATAAAAATATGCTCATAATAGATTACATATATGTTTTTGAATAAGGAACAAAACATCCAATATTATAATAAGGGGTGAATAATTTATCACCAGACAATTTCGAGGTCCCATTTCGGATGCTTTTTGTAATCACATAATACGTAAATAAGACTAGCTGTGCAACAACCTTTCCAGTTAATTTTACCTTATCAACAGCTCTATCTACAATTCATTCAAAACACTATCCTCCCCAAGTGCTAAACATCTCTTGAGGATGACTGAAATGTTTGGCAATTATTTGCATTTAAGCCATCTTGAATGTAAGGGGTACTAAGTTCACAGGCGCTATTCTTGTAAGTTGAAACCTTTGTCTTTAATTTTTTATCTCTAATCTCTTTCAATATTTTTATTGATCTAGTTATTTACTTATGAAAGAAATTTATATCAAGTGGGGGAAGAGGTAGTTTAGGGATATGGATGTCAATGAAAACTTGCAAAAAGACCCTGAAGTAGAAATGTTTGCTAGAAGATAGTTGTCATTATTTATCATTAAGAAAAAGCAAATAATGAAAGAGACCATCTATTTGTATTTTGTAATAACTATTAGCTCGTGGGAAATGTGAGCCTCTTAAAAAAACTCAATAATTTGGAGAGAATCATGTCTATGAAAGCTTGATAAACTATCTTATATTGTCTTAAATGTCATTCTATCATCATAAGCTTCCATTAATCATCATTATCCTTGAAAAATATCTATTTACTTATAATTGTCCATATTAGCACACTTGATAAATTGTCCCACAGCATGACCAAAGTCTACACACACGAAGCACATGACGCATTGCACTGCTTCTAGGCTTCCACCCTAGAACTACCGGTTGTCCAATCTTCCACCCTAGACACAACCCAACCAATAAACTTAGAAATCACCTAAATCAACCAAGCTACCACATTGAATACCACTATCTTGCCTTATAATCCACCGCAAATAATTAAACCACCCTACGAAAGATAGGAGAATAATGTGAGGAAAAAAAAAGATTGATGCTTAATAAATATCCAAGAAAATTCAACTTGAGCATGCTTCGAACAACATAGCACATTTTCAAATCATAATCTATCCCCAGTGTTCTCCCAAATCATTAATCACAATTCGGTTTCTCTATGTGTGCCCAAGGGCACATGTATAGTGACAACAAATTCCCTATAAAATAAATGATTTCAATATGCAATTAATAGCGATATAAAAAAATTACCTACCATATTTAACATGAAAATATCCTGTAATCAAATAATTAATATTGATATGCAACATAATCAAATATTAAAATGATTTGTTGTCTTAAAATGTGCTCTTGGACACACATTAGAAAAACCGTATAATTTATGCACCTTTACAACGGTTATCTTTTGAAGATGAATCCATCCTTACATTCTTAGTCGAGTGCTAGTTAACTAACCAAATGCTACAATTGCATAATATTCATTTGCTTCTTCCACTGTGAACCACCAATTCATATTCCTATGACACATTACTTAAGTAAAGAAATTTAGTGACACCACATGAGTATAGAGTAAAAAAAAAGAGAAAGTGTGGTTGCAAATTCAAGATGTGCAGCTACATGTAATGTGAGGAAGAGTACAGAGCATTCACTTACTGTAAATGATGACATCAGCAACGACCAATGAATTGTACTTGACATATATCTGGTACACAAAGAAATAGACATTAAGCCTCCAATACTCATTTGTGAAAAAGAAGTGAAAAATATCCAGTGAGATCTCAAATCCTAATACCAATTAACATTGAAATCTCTTGAATCCAATCAAACTTAGCCATTCTTTTGCTTTGAAAATCAATAAGAAAATTATATACAATTAAAGGGAAAAAAAGAATCTGATAAAGTTCGGCTCCGTGCTACCTAGATCGATACTATACTATTAAGCCAACTGAGCACCCAAGCTAATAGCACCTAAAGCTAGATCAAGGCCCCTGCATTATAAAAAGACATTGATTCATTGACATTTTTTTTTGACGCCGTAGCAATCTATGGAGCATACCTATGCCACAAAAGCAGGAGTGGGGTAAAGCATGAAAATTTATCAAATCCAGTGTATGCTTCAAAAGCAGAACACGTACTATGTTGAATACACAGCACAATAACTATAAAAACTAAACATAATTCCAGGACTTGAAAAGTGTTTAGGGAGACAAAAGTTTTGCATGGGGGGTTAGAAAAACATTCGTGTCTCCAAACACTATCTAGCAACCCCTGTTTTCCTTAAGTTTAACACAAACATTCGTCTACCCAAACCCCATTTTCAACTATGCTTCACCTAGATTTCATGAAGAATGTACAAGTATTGAAAGAGCAAATAATGATGCCTATAGAGCCATACACCTAACCCTCACTCTCTGTTGTATAAACTAATTCTCTTTTAAAACCTTCAGCTCAAACAATAAGCAATTAAAATAAAAATGACTAAGCCCTAAACAAAAGTGCAATGCCCAATGGAACATATAGCTCTACTTTAAACTATAATCAATCTAATATAAATTACTTCATACCTAAATTGCCGCTTAAAATTCATGAGTAAAATATGTTTACTACATGGGGAATCCAATAAACAAACTAATTTACTAAAAGCTAGTGCCAAAATCAAATAGCAAAAAAGATCATTTTTCAAGCAAGTAACTCCAAAGCAAAGGTGTGTGGAGATATCACGCTCCAAAAGCTCCCACCAAACCTCGTCCTACAGCCTCCAATACTGAAGAAATTAAACAAAAGAGATGAGTGATTCTGAAAAAAAAAAGTAAAAGACAAAGATGAGTATTCAGGAAAAATAAAATAAAAGACAAGAAGAATTGATAATTCTGGAAAAAAATCACCTTATCACCCAACAAGCAGTCTTTTAAATTACAAGGTTACCATTTTGCCCAAGGCTCTTGTAACCAAACTAAAGACCTATAGGAGCTCTACACCAGCAACAATAACCCCTACCCACTCCCCAAACAAATTACACAAAGAAGGGGCATAATGAAATCACATCATCACAGGGAAAAAAATAAAAAAATAAAAAAGGAAACTATAGCCGGAGCATTCCCTGGATTCCTCTGAAAAACTAGAAAGCAAGAATTACAGTGGTGAGATTGAATCACGCTGCAGCAGCCAAAGAAAGTAGATGTTGTCAGATTCTTCCAAAAGAAATATACATCCAAGCTAAGAACACGTAAAAGCCTTGATTTTTCTAACATGGAAAACCCGGGGCAGCACACATACCGCAAGTATAAGCAGCATAATGATCAGGACTGAAATGAGATCATACAGCATATATACGATGGGCGAACCCAAGGCATTGGTACAAGCCCAATCACACAGATCAAATGCCAACAAAATGCACCATAATGTTGAAAATGGGCTTTGAAATAGATTTTCCTTCCATTATTGGTTGCGATAAATGATAAACATTACAAACATAGATGAGAATATTATATAGAGTCACGCCGGAATTCGCAACCAGTGTGGTTCGAAACTTCAAAAACTTCATTCAAATCAATATTTTGGATAAGAGATCAAGGGTATTAATTAGTAATCAAATCTCAATACACAAGTTCCAACAATTTAAACTAAACAAGATCACAAACAAAAAACAATCAGTATACACTTACGAACAATTATGAATCACTCAACGGGAAATAAAAAAAAAACATACACACACAAATACACAAGCTAACAATCATAAACATTTAATAACACTAATTGTGTGGAAACATAACTGAGATGTATTTGAAGATAACATATAACAAATTTCGCTAAAAGGAGGAATCTATCTATCTATTATCTTATCTATACTATATTTAATAACAGAGTTTTTACAGATACATTTGTTGACAATGGCACTGTCCATACTATTTTCATTTAATTATTTTTTTAAAAATTACCTAAATTTCCATATTATTCTGATGTGAGATATGCGATAAGGAAAGGGTCTTGAAAAACTTTACAAATAAAGTTGATTTATACAAAAAGCAGTAATGATTTCCATCCCAAAATAATAAGAAGTTGATAACTTATCTAAAACCCGGTATTTCTCGTTCTGCTGTTCCTTTGCCTCAGCATATAGAATGCAGGAGTGTTTTGTAGCAATACGGTTACTTGATTCAATGTGGGTTATGCTTTGTGTAATTAATATTATATATTTCGTTGTGGTACTTGTGCAACTTTAGCCTAAAGTGCCTCCAGAACAGGGCGGACCAGATGTTCAAAGAATGGTTTATGCCAATCCGAAATTTTCCGTGAATTTTGGGGTTTAGGATTTTCGGGTCCGTCTTCGGACAGTTTCTATAAATAAAAAGCATAATTAAACATAATTCAATTTTAATCAATTCTGAAACAATTCATACACATAAACAATTTATCAAATCAACAGAACTAAAGTCTTCTCTTATGTTACTATGACATAGCTGATATATCATAAGATTCAAAATAATAAAGTATTTCATTAAGAAACATAAAATAGTCAATAATGGATAAAAAATTCTAGAAATTTATTAAACAAGAGTACGAAACTCAAAAAGTGAATAATAATCTACATTCACAAATATAAAAAAAAATCCAGTTAAAAATTATGCTTAAGATTAAATACAAATTTAGCAATCTTTAATCAAATTAAACAACAAATAAATGAAATTCATCTACTAATAATTCAATTTGACAATTGCAACCTATACTAATTTGATTTGCAATTAAACAAAGCGTAAATTAATATGCAACAACAAATTCACCAAAAGAAATTCGCAAATTAACAAGCATAAATCTGAAATAATTACAAAATTCATAAAATTAAAAAAGAAATAATTTTCTTACTCGCTAGGAGCAGTTGGAAGTTCTGGAACTTGGAGCCTGGAACGACACCCACACCTCCACCAGGCCACGCGAAGTCCGCGCACCCCGCATTTATTCCTGCCTCAGTCCGGGCTTCCGAAAGCGTTGCCGCCTGCCCACTCGGTCACTCCAGTCGACCACATTCGAGCCAGACACCGAACACGCTGTCGCGTACCTGCGACTGATCCCGTCCGCCCTGATCGCCAGTTCCGGCGTAGATCGTGGCGGTTCGGCGTCGTACATGGTCAAGTACCGAGGTCTTCTTTGGGTAGCTGGGTTATGGGAATTTGGAAAATTGAAATATTGAATGAGGTAGAGAGGAGAGGAGAGAGAGAATGTAATTTTGGTTGTGGTATGGAATTGGGAAAGTAATCGCTTACGTATGGATTTTGTTGTCTGGCCTTTTGTTTTTTTATACTTTTTTTTTATTGAAGTTGATTTTTTTTTTGGAATGGTGTAGCAGTGACCCACCAGTGCCTACAAGGTGAGCGTCTGCCCCTGGGTCAATGGCAGTTCCCGGTTGATTTTATAAAAGCTAGCGACACAAATGAAATGTGTACTGTGTTTTCCTTTCTTTTTGTTTCTTATAAATATGGCCGTTGTTAATTCACGGCGGTTGATTAAATGTATTTATTTCAAAAATAATTAGTTTGTAATTATTAAGTATAGCGAGCACTAATACACGCGATGCTGCGGTCAGTTAAATAAAAATAAAATTAACATGAGTTGTTCAAAATACTTTGCAATGATAACTATGTCATGTAAACAATTAATATGTAATTAAATGTATTATATTGAATTTCATAGAATTAAATAAATTTTTTCAAAAAATGTTGCAATGTTTAATGTCAATGAAATAATTAGTCCATTGTAGATTAATGAATTTATTCGAAGTTTGTAACTAATAATTAAATAAACTTTTTTTTAGTAGTGAAAAGACAAAAAAAAATAACAGACATTAGTTTTTAAATTAAGGGCAATTAAGGTCAGTTTACAGTTATCAAGGGTGTTTATGTCATTTAATAGGGGACATCATTGCTCCCCTTGACTTTATATAATAGAGATGTTGTGAAAATTACATCTATAAGTTTGTTGGATTTTCATCGGCTACAATACAATTATAAATTTAATAATAAATAGATGCCCTTAATGAGTATTATACGTTTTTACAATTAATCTTACTTAGACTTATATGTCGAATTACAACATCTTATAAGAATTTGTGGATTTTCTTTGGCATACAGAAACGATTATGTTTGTTGTTTGGTAGTAAGTGTTTTAGTGTTTTTTTTAAAATGTTTTTTAGATGAAGTGAGAAAACCTATATTATACAGGAACCCCTCACATTGCAAGATACAACCGCCCTCAATGCTTTTATAATGTCAAATATTATTATCTAATCTAATTATTAATTAATATTTTATTTTTTATAAAAATCATTGCGTGAGAGATAATAGGGGGACAGGGTGAAATAAACATGTGTCACATAAGATGAGGGGGAGGGGGATTATATTTTGCTAGATAGGTAGGGATTTGTACCTATAATTTGCGGAATGAGAAGCTCATTTAGGATTTGGAAAAAGGGCTCTCATTAAAAACATGAATCTCTATTATTTAATAGGATATACTAAACGCACGCTTCCGTAATAAGAAATTTTTTGTTATTTCATAATTGCCGACCTCACTTATAAGGAGAGATTAGGGATCAATTTGGGACAACTCACTATAGATTGTTGGAAATGATTTAGTGTATGTATTGAAAACATGTTGGTTTGATTAATTTATGTGGTAATGGTGTTATAAATTATCAACAAAGTYTAAGGAAACTTGCCTAAGCATATTGCATTGCAAAATTGAAGAAGTAAGCAATATATCAGAATAAACTGCAAATGCATTGCCGTATCAAGAAGCAAACTGCAGCAGCATTGCAGTTCCGTTTGGTGGCAACATGATGCTTCATTTTGCATCGTGTTGGTTCGGCTTGGTTGGGATATTATCCTAAGCGTTATAAGGTAGTTATCCTTAAGATATAACATGTGCTTAAGTCACTTAAACATAAGAATATAATAACTTATGTATTATGCAAAGTTCTTTTCTTCATCTTCATCATCATCAGCACAAACACAAACATGCTTGTTCTCATTTGAAGGGAATTGTACTAAGTGCGATTCTCTCTGTACTTTCTTGTCTCTTGAAAGTGGTCTCTGTGTAACCCCGTGTATTAGTGTGATGGTCGGAATATCACTTTTGGGAAAGTGCTTCGTACACGCCTCAAAGAATTTGTTGTTGTTAACTGTTTTCTATTTTCCTGACCTTATTTCTTTTAATTCCTCAACAATCCAAAAGTGATATTACATCAAAGATTRCTACGAAAGGATTTGACAACGAATTTCACAAAGTTGGACAAGTTTGAGGGTGTCCATTTCTTACAATGGTGAAAGATTATGTTTAAAGTACAAAAGATGGAGGATTTATCTCAAGTTTAATACTTCCTCCYTAACGTAGTACTTGCAACAATTGTTTTAGCACACTTTCCAATAGAAAATAAGCTAATTGTAGGTTAAATGAGATATTAGTGTAGTGGTCCCCAAAAAAGTAGTACAATTGTGGGTTAGGTAGAATATTAATGTAGTGGTACCCAAAAAAATAAGGTAATTGTAGGTTAGTTGAGATATTTGTCTTTAAAAAAATTACGCTAAATAAAGAAGTAAAAGGTATTGCAAGTTTTGTGTTACACCAAAATTTTGAATTTTCGTTACGGAGGAAGTATATGATTGAAGACTTTTCAAGGAAGAAGTCTTGTTCTGATTAATATGTCTTTACTATCAATTTTTCTTGTTTTGTCTAAATTTTTGACATATACATCAAGCTTAATTGATGATGATCTTCTGAAAATTAAGAGAAGATGTATTGCCATGAAATATCCCATTAAGTTGATTAGTAAATGACTAAAATCATAATGATTGGTTAAAATCATGAAGATTAGCAATGCTAATGGATGATCAAGATTTATTGTTCATGAATTGGGTATTTGATAGGCTTCCTATTTCCCTTGTTTTGATTTCAAGTATGATAGTTTGGTAGTTTTGCTTTGCTTTTTTGGTTGGTTGTTACATTTTTGTTTTTTGACAAGAAGTAATACGTTGCATGTTTTCCTGCATGGTCAATGTTTTTGCACTGCAATTTGGTTTGCGTTTGGAACTACTGCAAGTTATTAGTGACGGTTCATCTATGCATGGTTTCAATGTTTAATGTTAACTGTTAAGTGCATTGATCACTTCAATTATATACATGCCTTATTGTTGGTATGCTTTGTTGTTATCGGTTAATGATCATCGAATTGCATGGCCATTGGTTCTTTTGGCTGATTTGATAACAATTTGGTAATCTGGTAAGATAATTGTTACCATAGTTCCCCTTACCTGAATATTGACATATGTAATGTTTTCTAGAGTTTCATTTGTTTAATTTTCTTATTTCTCTTGATAATTGTTGTTGATTCTCCTAGCTAATAAGGAGAAGTGAATGACATTATTATGTTTAATGTCTATCATCATTATTTGGTCAAAGTTAATATTCTGTATGTATAATAGAATAAAGGTGTATGGCAATGAAATTAAATAATTTCCATTTAAGGATTATGAATGTGAATATTATTGATGTATTCTATGTGTTCATAGGATTAAAATTTGTTAATATTGTTCGTATTTGTATTCAAAATTATTAAATAACGATAATATCAATGTATATTTTTTCTAAAGAATTTTGTATTTATTAGACACAGACTATGTATACTTGAGACAAACAGACATATCACAAATATTGGAAAAGTTTTATATGCCATGAATGGTTTAGTTCATTGTGCAAGTCAAACTTAGAGTTTGGAACTTGATTAAATCCAAGATGTGATGAATTTGTATTGTCTTATGTATATAATGAACAATTGACCACAAAAGGTAATTATAGCATATTGGTGACACGGAAAAAGTTCATGATGTTCTGTACGTAGGACAAGTTGATATTCGAATGGTTTGTCTTCATGGAAAAATAAGGAACATTATTGATAAAATACTCTTCGTGTATAAATTCAACACGCAACTAATATCCCTAGCATAATTATAACTCGGTCTAACTTTCACCGAGTAAAGGTAATGGTAGTTTTAAACTTAAGAATGTATAAAGAGTTTGGGTAGTAACTTTGAATATAGTAAAATGATGAATACCATTGTAAGTTTTTATGCGGGGCAAATGGCAGATGTATTAGTTACACTAGTATGAATTCTTTTGGCAAGTTATTTCGTCATGTCATTTAAAAGTTAAGAAGAATAACACATAGTTTTTTTGGTTTGTTGTAGTGAGATATCTTCTGTTTTAAAAAGGGGTTTTAATACAAGTTGAGAGTTGTTTTCCATTAGTGATGATTTCCTCCATGGAAGTGCTATTCTTTGGGATCATACTCACTTAATGAATTAGAGTATATTTTACTTATACTGTGATCGATTAATAGGAGTTGAACTAAAATATGCTTATATGCAAGTTTATTAAGTAGCGTTTATTATACTTATGAACTGATGCTAGCCAAAAACAATAGTCTAGCGAATTCAGCTAGAGATATGGAATTCAATAGATGGAGCGCATATCCCGAATAAGATTGGAACAGCCATACTAATCAGTTAGATTCAAGAGGGACTCAGCGAATTCCAACTTGACCTCTTAGTAAGTCGTACTTTTAGGTTTGGTCTCGAGTTAACAAATACCTCCTAATGTCATGATTTGCGGACGTTGTCATACATGCCATTCGAATTGCCCATTTTGTGATGGCATAGGTTTTTTTTTTTTTGACCGAGCGCACTAAGTAGTTCGTGCTAAAAGCACAATAGCGTGTTGATAAAAAAATAAGCCTTAATAAGTGCGAGGTTTAGCCGCTTCAAGAAACTTCGACAAAACTTGGATGCACTTATGAATAGATACGTGTTTGTTTAATGAGTTCAAGTACCTAATGTTTTSTGTATAATATCTTCAAGTTATRGTTATGTATTAAAATGGTTTAAGCGTTAATAATTATCATTTGAATACGACCTCTTAGAATGTGTATTATACTAAGTGGAAGTTCAAGTCTTAGTACACTTTCATTTACGCATAGGATTATTCGTGATGTCAAATAGTTAATGATGTTAAATTTATGTGACTTGATACATTAAATAGGGGAAGAATGTCGGAATTGATTTTGTGTATGTATTGAAAACATTTTTGTTTGATTAATTTATTACGCGCGATTCTCTTTGTACTTTGTTGTACCTCGAAAGTGGACTATGTGTAACCTGTGTTTTAGTGTGAGGATTYGAATATCACTTGTGGGAAAGTGGTTCGTACACGCCTCAAAAAATTCGTTGTTAATCGTTTTCTKTCTCTGTGAGTCTGTGACCTTTATTTCGTRTAATTCCCCAACATATATATATTTGCCTATAATTTAGGATAGAGGGAGTAGCACCAAATGCCCAAGAATACTTATTTGTCTTTTGCTTCAATGTCACAGGTTTGCTGTAATGCTTGGTCCTATGTCCAAGTTACTTCATCTTAAGCTGTAACTTATTTTCCATATATGCATCAAGTGCTTCTAAAATCATTTGAAAGTTCTTGAAAACAACTCTAGTGCCCCAAAAGCCTATATGAAAATGCAACTAAGTTGCACTAAAAGGATGGTACTAAGCCATTAGAGCGAGTCCAAGCTTGAGTTAATTTGTTTTTGAGTTTATGCAATTGTTAGGGATTGTGGAAGTGGCTGTTGAATATTTGTAGTGATAAAAACTGAAT
Source organism: Bassia scoparia (assembly GCA_008642245.1). Classification (NCBI taxonomy): domain Eukaryota; kingdom Viridiplantae; phylum Streptophyta; class Magnoliopsida; order Caryophyllales; family Amaranthaceae; genus Bassia; species Bassia scoparia. The sequence continues at coordinate 6,561 of SNQN01010541.1, read as the reverse complement.
AATTCTGGTTCAAGTTGTTTTGGTGGAACAATGAATGGCTTGCTCGTGTACTACATAAAAGTAAGGAACAATAGCTCAGCAGAAAACAMAAACTTAATATTTATGCTTGGATTTTTGGGTCTAAGGCCATGAAAATCTTCTAGAATGGAACTATGACTTAACTCATTTTTTTTAACTCGATCAGGAATGGCCATGGCCGATTTGCGTGACGTATGGAGCGCTGGTTGGATATGTGGCTGGCTTGGTGGCTTGTCTATGTACTAGTTTTGTGTAACCGGTGGAGAAAATCTATCAAAGTAGCGTAGAGAGTAAGAAACTGTATTTGTTTCATTGTAGAATGCTAAATGTGTTTGTTTCTTTCAACTGTGGAGGCAGTTCATCAAAGTAGAGTAGGATAAACTGTGACTTCATTGTTCTCATTTTTTAATTTAGTGTACGAGTAGATAAAATAGATCAGCCATCTAAGTTTCTTGCTTGTTATTGATAGAAAAATGGTTTTTAACCAAGTTTTTTTTTTTTTAAAAGAAGTATTACTGTTACCAATCCTTAACCACAATAGTTCATTATCATACCAAATTTGAGAATCAATGTGTTACGTTATTTTATTATTCACTAATTTAATGATATTGTAGTGACTTCTATATTTATATACTTTAAAATCTATCTTGATGCAAACACAATTGTAATGTGACCAGTAGGGTTAAATGTGATTATTAGGAGTTTATCTGTTATTTATTTATTTTGCATTATCATTTTGTTTTATTTTTTACTAGGAGAAAAGTAAAGTTCAATCATAGCAAGACTTAGGGTTATTTCATTCATCTGTAGTAGGATAATATAAGGAAATGAAAAATGTTGCTTGGATTTACGCCTTTGTTTGTCGATTTATTTTTGTTGAATTGGACCTATTTGTAGTAACTCAGCTTAATTTTTTTTATATAACCTATAAAATAAGCTGACAAACATGATCTAGGATGATTTTACTTCTGAAGATGTACATCAAATATGTTGTCACTTGAAGAGCTACATCTCCATCAAATATTATAACACATGATAACACATAACAAGACTGAACATACGCAGGCCTACTATTTAGCTAAAAGGTTTTGGACAAACTAATTAATAATGGTGATTTCCATGGTGGCATGGTGGTAGCCGTGGTTATGCTCATTATGGCATGGTGATGATTACCATGGTGGGTGACCGTGATGGCCTGGTGGTGACCGTGGTTGCTCAATATCGCCATAGTGTGCTCAGATTGGTGGCCATAGCCATAGCCATTAGTGGTGAGATTGGAGTCATGTTTGCTTTGTTCATCTCATGGTGTTCATGTATTGCAAATCCAGCAGCTCCTACAGCAGCTGCCTGGCTGCAATTCTTCTCTGTCCTGTGTTCATGAGCGTGCAGTCGGTATGCTTTACTTCATGTTTCTCATGCTGCTAATTCCCAACTCTAGTGTCACAGCTCACGAGAATGCAATTTTATGCCAGTACTAAACATGTTTCACTTGACTAAATTACTTTCAACCTTTTTCATTTGGTAGTTGTATACACAATTCTTTTTAAATTTTCAAGTAAGAGTAAAATATACAATAATACATTATACTAATAGTAATGCAAAAATTGTAAAATTCATTATTAACTACTAAATAAGTACCCTGAAAATTATTTAATTATAAAATTTTTGAGATGAACAATTTGTATAATCTCTGTTAGTAGAATGACTACTTTTTTTGGTAAAGTAGAATGATACTAGATTTTACACATCACATGAAGTTCAACTTTCAATTTTTCATCAATATAGCGAGGTCTTATAAGATCCGTTTAATGACTGATGTATATTGAATTGCTAATTTTTTTTTATTATATGGCAAAATTAATAGTCCAACAAATTCATTGATCCAGACGGAAAAAATATAATAAATTTGGAATTAAAAGAGGTTAACAATAGGGACTGAAGAGTATTGGATCTATATGTAATTGTATATGTATGTATAAACTATGAAGGGTACTCTATGAAATCAATCTATGTGCAAAGACCTTAATAAATTTTAATTAAAACAAAGAGCAAGATGAATCCTATTCTCATGCATCATTATTAACTTAGCCAAACGATGATCACATTAGTATGAGTCCACAACATATAAATGAATGGTACTTACCAAAGCATAGGCGGCAGCAGCACAGCAGCCGCCTCGCTAAGATGTTCAAGGTTCTTATGGTGTTTCATCTCCTTCTCATAATCACGATTCTCATGATGATTCTTATATGGTACATGGTGGTGGTGATTCATGGCGTATAATTTAAGAGTTTTCAAGGATAGAGACAAAAACAGTGCTTAAGCCTTAAGTTTATATTACTTTGGTACACATTGACAAATTGCAAGTATTGTATATATAGAAAGTAGGTTGGATTTACATTACTGTATGCTAAGAATATTTTTTTTTTATATTTGGTTGGATTACGTTGAATTAATACGAGTAATTAGGGGTGCTAATGAGCTCATCTATACTCGGCTCGAAAGCTCGTGAACAGGCTCGAATATTTATTTTATCTTTTTATTTAGTTAATAATTATAAGATTAGTATATAGTCATGATAATTTAACAAAAAAATAGAAAATTCATAGCTATTAACTATATATTTTCTTAGAAGTCATTATATTACTATAGTTTTCGAACTCCAATATAACTTTAATGTATTTTGAACTTGACTTTTTAGGCTCGAAAAAGCTTGAGGCTCGGCTCGAGCTCGAGAATATTTGTCACGAGCCTAGCTCAAAATACCCAAAGCTCGGCTCGTTAACACCCGTACGAGTAATCAATTGGGTATTTCCCCGCGTTATTTAGAAGATATTATCCAATGTTAAAATCATTCCAAAATTTTTAGTCCACATAATAATGATATGTTGAAAGTTAAACCAAAAGGTGCACATCGTCACTCCTGTTAATGATGGTCCCATACAATTGTTTGACAGATTGATTTTTGTTTCTTAATTAAGATCATTCCTATTGTTAAGGGTTTGTTTTATTGAATTACAATATAAATTTCCTATATTTGTAAAAACACATTAAATTTAGGGTTTTTCTAAGTTATATCCTGAGTTTTTGCGATTTCTTAGTTGTGTTCAAGAATTTTTTTGTGTCTTAYTTGTATCCCSGAGTTTTAGTAATTTTATCAATTGTATCCTATATTGTTAATTAAACTTAATTATGGTTAAATCTTAAAAAATAAAATAAAAAACTAAAACAAAAACCCCCAACCAACCCTCTCTTGAACCGAACCACCCCACCCTCACCTGAACCACACCAGCCCCACCCACCACCGTCCACCTCCGTCGCAATAGCCCCACCCTCACTTGAACCGCACCCTCACTCACCAACACTGCGCGAGCCCCACCTTCACCCAAACCGCCCAAAAACGAACCACCACCATCATAAAAATCCCCTAAATCAAACCCTAAAACTCAACACACGTTTATGGTTAGAGTCCGATTGAATCCATTGGTGGTTGTGGCGGGTTTGTTGGCTTCGAATGGGTGGTTGCGGTGGGTTCGCTAGGACTGGTTATGGTGGTCGGCGGTTGTTGTGTAGTTTCAAGAGAGAGAAAGAGGAGTGGTGATAACAATGAAGGGTGGTTGAGGTGGTGGGGTTTGGGTCTGGGTGGGTTGCGTTAGGGGTGTGGGTGGCTGGGATGGTTGGGTGGGGTGGGGGTAGTACGTGGTGGGGTAGCTGGGTAGTTTAGGGGTTGAGTTTTTTTTGTTTTTATTTTTTTATWATTTAAAAGTTAACCTTGGTTAGTTTATTTAATCATGTAGGACACAATTGATACAACTACTAAAATWCGGGGATACGACTAAGACACAAAATAATTCTTGGACACAGTTTAGAAATKGCAAAAACTCGGGGATATAACTTAGAAAAACCCTTAAATTTATTTATTTTTAGCCAAAGTTAAAGGGGGATTTCTAATCTATTCAGCGACATAGTTGTATGGGGTTCGTAATGTGCAACTTTTGGGTTGACTATCTCATCTCTCTTTATTTTTTTTAAAAAAACAACTATATCCCTTCTAAAAAACAACAGTTATATCTCATCTCACTCTTTTTGTAAAAATAATTTTTTATATATTAATTAAAAGGTAAGAAATGCACGCGTATGCGTGCATATTGTTTTAAAATAATAAAAAGTGTAATAAAAATATGTACAACTTCATAAATCATTCAACTATATATCGAGAGTTGTGAGACGTGATTTTAAATCCAGAAGTTATTAATTTGTTAGATATTATTTTTACTGTTTTTATATTTAGTTATTTTTTTTTTAAGAAAAAGGATATGAATATTTTTTTTTTATTTTTGTTTTTAATTTTAGATGTTATTAAGTTGTTAAATATTTCCATTTTTATTTTTACAGTTTTTATAGTTAGTTATTTAATTATTTTAATTTTTTGGATAAGATATTATATTTTTTTTATTGTTTTTAGATCTAGATATATTAAGTTGTTAGATATTTTTCGTTTTTATTATCTGTTTTTATGTTTAGTTACTTTATTTTTTCATTTTTTCAATGATATCTTGGGGCAAAAGATCATCACAAAATTATTCAACAAATTTGGGTGTTTGCTTTATAATATAACAAGGTAAGAAATGCACGCAAATGTGTGCATAGCCATTTACAATAGTCATTTTTTTATTTTTTTGTGTTTTTTAAGTAAAGGATTCTACTTATTTTTTTTACTAGATTAATTCCCGTACGATGCACGGTTTTATTCATTAAATTTATTTGTAAAACTTGTTTATAATAAAAAATTTTTAGATGAAAATACTTGTAAAATGTGGATATGAAGTTTTTTTTTATTCATGATGGATAGATAAGAGATATGAAGGAGTTATGTTAAACAAATTAATTAAATTCTTTTAGCACCAATTGAATAATACAAAAAAATGATGTAATTCATCACTTGTTATGTTAATAATTATACACAATGTCACAAAATAATTTGCTTTTATAAATATTTTTTATCTCATAAAAAATGATGTACGGAGTAATAATAACACAATAGTTGATGATAAATAAATGTATAATTTTTTCAGCGTAATTTGGGAGAAAAATTATAAGCTAATTAAGGGTTGTTGTTTTAAGAGTAGTAGTTAATTATCTAAGCTCATTTATTACTTTATATGCATTAAATTTTTTTTATGCAATCAATATTAAAAGGATTTGGGAGGAAATGTGGGAGGAAAAATGAGTAGGTGGGGATTGCTTTAGTATAAGTAATTAGATTAGATTCTATTAAATTTTTATTTACATAAGGTTTTTTTTTTTTTTTTTTTAATTTTTAGGTTTTTGGATAAGATATCTTTTTTTTATTGTTGTTTTAGATCTAGAAGTTATATATTTGTTAGATATTTTCTTTTTTATGTACCTGTTTTTATATTTAGTTATTTAATTTTTGTAAAAGTTTTTGGATAAGATATATTATATTTTATTGTTGTTTTAGATCTAGATGTTATTAAGTGGTTAGATATTTCCGTTTTTATTTTATTATTTTTATATTCAGTTATTTAATTTATCTTTTTAATTTTTTGGATAAGATGTTTTTTCTTTTATTTTCTTAATTTTTATATCTAGTGATGTTATTAATTTGTTAGATATTTCTGTTTTTATTTCATTATTTTTATATTTAGTCATTTAATTTATTGTTTATAAATTTTTTTGGAAGAGATATATTCTTTTTGTTTACTCTTTTTATATTTAGTTATTTTATTTAATAATTTTTTAATTGTATCCCTAGGGGCAAAAAGGTCCGCACAAAAGTTATCGACCAAATTTGGGTGTTTGTTTTATATATTATTGTTGAGGTGATTTTGCACTTCACTCACAAGTCAACCGTCCAATATTGTTTTTCGTTCGGTAGGGAGCTGCCCCTCTGGTTACTGATTATATAAATAACCTCACTAACGTAAAATGGCTCCTAACTAATAGAGTTAATCAAGAAGATGAATGCAGAAGGAAATGACCTTATTGTGGAACAAGACTGAAGTGTAAAACAAATAAAGATGAATGGAAACGAAAAACCATCCTTTATATAAGGGATAAGTATCAGACTACAATCGTATTACAAGGAAGGATGATTACCTCCATGTTCACACAATTGGAAGGAAAACGAGCAAACTACTGATCCATTGAGGGATGAACTACGCTACGCTATGCTAAACTATACTTGGCTACTAAGCCAAGTGTGGCTAAGAGAAGCTAAATGCGAAAAGAAGATAGATTGATGTTGTTGTGTTTGTTGTTGTTGTTGTTCTCTGATCCGGCTACGTCTATTTATAAGCCTCAAAAGTGAAGATCGTGGGTGGAAGTTATTCTTCTTGACGATTCCTTGCCGCATCTTTTCATATTTCGAATCTTCATCCTTCCCTCCAAATCTCGCTATCGCTTGTATCTCATGGGCCATCCATTATTAGGCTTTATCCTAGTGGGCAACTTCCATCATAACTCCCCTCTATCGCTTTCGTCATATCACCAGATGACAATTACTCAGGAAATGCCGCAGAT
>SNQN01010538.1:0-21633 GCA_008642245.1 Bassia scoparia | reverse complement strand
TAGACAAGTCTTTGGCTTCATAGATAGCAGTGATCTTGGCTGTCCATGCATCTGTTAAACTGCAATACTTTTCTCACAAGATCCTCATCAGAAAAACTTTTGCCAAGGGATCTAAGATCATTGATTATTGTCATGAATCTACGAAAACAATCATTGATCTTTTCACCCTTGTTCATAGCAAACAATTCATATTTAGACATAAGTAAATCAATTTTGGATCTTTTTACCTCGCTGGTTCCCTCATAAGCAAGTTCAAGAGTATCCCAAATTTCTTTTGCACTGCTGCATCTCAGAAATTCGATTATACTCTGTCTCACCTATGGCCTATTGTAATATGGACATTGCCTTTGCATTCTTCTCAAGTAATTTGTAATCAGCAGTCACCAATTCACTGTCTTTCTTTGGAGTCTTGTTTCCTTCAGAGTCAGTCTTCATGATTGTGTTAGGACCAGTTTTGACTACAAGCCAACACTCATAATTAATCCCCATAATCACATTCTTGATCCTGTTCTTCCACTATGCACAGTTGCTTCCGTTAAACTTTGGTGTCTTGCTATCATAACCAATCGCACCTAACTCTTGAGTACTCATACTTGACTTCTCTAGATGTTACTCTTGCAAGAAGCCTTGGCTCTGATACCAATTGAAGGTTATGTGATACTCAAGAGGGGGGGGGTGAATTGAGTATAAATATCTATTACCAATTTTTCTTTCTTTTCGGACTTAGTATGAGGAACCATGGGCTGGTTCCTGTAAGCAGCGGAATATAAGTAAAGCAATAAAGAACACACAAGATTTAACGAGGTTCACCCAACTCTGGGCTACGTCCTCCTACCCTATGTTCTTTTATTAATCTACTCCGAAAAACAAAGAACACACTCACTCTGCTGTTTCCCTACTCTGGGAACCAGCACACCCCACACTCAACTCTGAATGTGCACTCGACTCACACTCGTAAGTCCAATTTGTGTTTGAACTCACAAACACTCACCAGGCCTTCAACCCTTCTGTTGAATGCCTTTACAATGACAACTTATTCTCTCTTTTGATTTACTTCTTAACAAGTTAAATAAGAGAAATAATGAAGCTCGACTAATGCTCTTGTGTATGACTCAAAGTAAAGTTCTTGTGCTTTGTGTTTTTCTCTCAAAATATTAAACTCTTTTGATCCGTGGAGAGATGTGTGGAATTTAGAAGTATAGATGAGTATTTATATGTTTGTTGACGTAAACCCTAGTTTCCTTAAATCTCTACTTGCCGAGCAAGGCAAGATGAGATTTATGGAAAGTATTTATCTTGTTCGATTTTAATCTTTTATGGAAATAATCGAACAAGATATATACTCCTAGGTTTTAAGGCAACAATCATATTCTGATCTATATTTGTAGTTGCAAACTTTATTTTCAAAATATATCTTTTACAAAAATATTTTAGAAAAACTCTTTTTCGAAACCGCAGCCATAATTCCACTCAGGGACATAGCTTGTTCCCCATCCTGGTTCCCTAATTGAGTATGTTATGAATTCTGTTCCATTCTTGTACCAGAATTCATACAATAACTCAAAACACAAATAAGCATTTAAGCCATAACAATTAAGTCACACTACAGAGCATATTACATGAATTCTTAGATTAAAACTATTAAAAGTATTTCATTCATTCTTCATGTAATCTTCAAGACTTTGAATTCTTCCTTTAAATACTTTAATTTTGATGCACACTTCTTTCTTCGAATGTCTTCGAAAGGCTTCATAGTTCATGTCTTGGAATCATCCTATTACTGCACAAGTAACATGGTTAAAGTGCAACAAAAGGTATATGACTGTTTTTCAGTATAACAGTCAAGGAAACAGCTCTTACTGGTTCGGGACCAGTATATGAGCTTTGTATGTATTCAACTGTTCCCTGTAACAAACAAGTTAGTTTCAATTCATACACAATAAGTATTAACTTGTCTAGGGAAACAAGTATCTTAAATTAGCTGGTTCCCAAAACCAACTATATTCACAATTAAGTGTCCTGTTTCCTGTAATGGTTTGTCATCATTAAAAACCTAAGGGACTCAACAATGTCTATTCCCTGTGTAGAGAAAGGCCACAGAGAGACAAATGTGGATAGGAGAGACGGAGCAACATGCTACACATTATCGTATTTTTGGTAGGTGTCGCATGTACGGACGTATTGCATGCAATCCCTTTCCATGGTGGTCCAGTAATACCCCAACTTGATGATCTTAGAGGCCAGGAGCCTGCTATTCATGTGGGTGCCACAAATCCCGTCATGGACGTGCTCCATGATCGTTTTGCTTACTTGTTGAGTGATGCAAAGTAGGTGGAGACCATTGTAGTGGCGCTTGTAGAGTTCTCCGCCTTGAAGTAAGTACTGAGATGCGAGACGCCTTAGAGCTCTTTGATGTCTTGTGCTAGAAGGGTATTCGTCAATTTCTAGGTAGTCTTTGATGTCTTTATACCATGGATCTTTTGGATCGAGGTTGGGCACCTTATTCGTTTCGTCTAAAATGCAGACGTATGCTAGTTCTTGTCTTCTTTCAATGACTAAGAGCATTTGGGTCAATGAACTCAGAATTTGCACCATGGATGCGAGCTTTGCTAGTGCATCTGCGAATTGATTGTCTTCGCGCCGCAAGTAGGTTTATTTGACTTCGTTTACCTAGGATGCAATGTTCTCAAGATAGGGCTGCTACGGAGCATGGCTTTCACTTCGTACCTTCCATCGGCCTGAAATCTGGTTTATGGTGAGTGAAGAATCACCATATACCCGTAACCTCTTCACGATAAGTGCAACCGCAGCTTGCAAACCTAGAATACATACTTCCGACTTTGAGGTGTTGTTAGTGATGTCGAAGTCAAGCTTGACAGAAATTGGGGTGTGCTCCTCTTATGGTGAGATTAGAAGCACTCTAACTCCACATCCCTTTTGATTAGATGCACCATAGAAGTATAACGACCAACTATCTTCCTCGGTCATCATAAGTTCCTCGTCTAGAAAGTCAAATTCCTCAGGAAGGACTTTGTTTGGAGAGTCTGCTAAGAACTCGGAGACAATACTACCTTTGATGGCTTTTTGAAGCACGAACTTAAGGTAAAATTCGGCAAGCATAACCATCCATCTGGACATGCGCCTGTTGACTGTTGGCTTTTCAAAGAGGTATTTTTGAGGATCCCCTTACATACAATGTGTACGGTATGTGTGAGCAAGTAATGTCAAAGCTTTCGTGATGTCCACACTAAAGACAAGCATAGTTTCTCTAGGGCAGAGTACCATTCCTCGTATGAAAGGAACTTCTTGCTGAGGTAGTAGATAGCACTTTCCTTGTCGTCGATTTGTTAAGCGAGGATTTCTCTAGCGACGGTGCTCGTTGCTTTAAGATAGAGCCGTAATGGATGCCCAAGGTGAGCAGGAGCTAACATAGGAGGATTGGTGAGGTATTCCTTGATCTTGTTGAAAGCTTGTTGGCAACTATCATCCCATTTCTCGGGTGCACCTTTTGTAGTTTCTTGAAGATGGGTTCACAGACCATTGTGAGCTTGGATATGAATCTGCTGATATACTGGAGTCGACCCAAGAACCCTCAGATCTCCTTTTCATTTTGTAGTGGCCTTAGTGACACGATTGCTTTGATCTTTGTTGGATCGACCTCGATGCCTCGAGAGTTGATGTTAAATCCTAGGAGCTTGACTGAAGTGATTCCGAATGCGCACTTTTACGGATTGAGACACATGTTGAATTGTCGGAGTCTCTGGAAGAACTTCCTTAGTGCAAGGGTATGTCCTTTGCAGTCTTATTTTTTGACGATCATATCGTCGACATAGACTTCTACTTCTTTGTGTATCATGTCATGAAGTAGAGCAGTGGCAGCTAGTTGGTATGTGGCACCTGCATTTTTGAGACCAAAAGACATCACATGGTAGCAATATAGCCCCCACGGAGTGGTGAAGGTTGTCTTTTCCATGTCTTCTTCGGCCATTCTGACTTTATACCCTGCATTCCCGTCCATGAATGAGAGCAAGGCATGACCTGCTGTGTTGTCTACGAGAACGTCTATGTGTGGTAGAGGGAAGTCATTTTCGGACTTGCTTTGTTTAAGTAACGAAAATCTACACACATTCAAACTCGTCTATCTTTCTTAGGTACTGGAACCACATTTGCTATCCATTGAGGGTAATTGACGACTTTAATGAAGCCTGCATTGTGTTGCTTAATGACTTCCTGCCGAATGTTAAGGGCAACATCCGGTTTCATGCGATGGAGCTTTTGTTTGACTGGCTTAGCCCCCTCTATGAGTGGAATTCTGTGCTGTGCGATGTTTGGATCAATCCTTAGCATTTCTTCATAGGAACAAACAAAAACATCCTGGAATTCTTTCAGTGTTGCAACCAATTCATCCCATTCTTGCGGACTCTGTCAGACCAATTTGTATCTCCCGCGGCGTGTCGTTGTCGGAGATTTCTACCTTTTCTGTTTGCTCGATGACAAAAGTTTTCTTTTCGTGCTCTTCCGTTGCCTTTATTAACTCATTGTTGTTTTGTTTGTTTTTGAGTTGTGAATTAAAGCAATCATGAGAAGGAAAAGAGGAGTAAGCAGAAAGGAGCATATTATTAAACTCTGAACAGAGTATAAATAAGCTTGTTTCTGAGAGACTTGATTGACAAGGGAGAGGGGGATACTAGGCTCCTTGACAAACTCAAGAGGACACTCCCTAGGACTAGCTATCTAGCTTCTATGACACTAGACTCAGACTTAGTCTCAGATTCAGAATCCTCGAGCATTGGTCCTTCACCCATGGTGCACTTGATGACCTTACCTCATGGAGTAGTTGTCTTCATGGTTTGCCGTTTTCGAGTTGCTTCTTCTTAGCGTGCATAGTGCATGCTGGGGATGAACCTTTGAGGTGTTCTGGATGAGTGAATTGTTTGAGCCACATGAGCCAGAATTTCGGTGTAGTGGACTCATCTAGATCAAGGAAAGGGCCCTTGGCTTTCCACAGGTTGTAGGTATTAAGAAGGCTAGCACTCCAAGCGAATTCGGCTATCTCTTTCCTCCATTTGCGGTTGATGCACATGCCTCTAGCTAGAGACTTGATATTGCAGCGCTCTCATATTTCGTGGAGCAGATCTTTTGGAAGGTCTTCCACGGTCAACATGGTGTCGCCGGACTTATTTACTTCTTCCTCTAGTGAAGGGCCTTGAACTGGTGCGGTGTTGAGGGAGCCTATGATTGTTGCAACCATAGTAGGGGTGATGAAGACAGAGGGGTCAAAATTAATTTCCCCTTCTTCAAGCATGAGCACTCCTAGTGGGCTCGTTTGAGTGTTTGGCTTCTTAGCCTTGGGAGGGATAGGAAGTCTGCCATCATCAATCATATCTTATAGATAATAATCCTTAAGGGTGACAATCCTCAAGGTCATGGCCATTGCCACGGCGTACTTGCAGTGCTTGTTTTTATCCCATCTTGCGGACCTTTTCTCCACAGGAGGATCAGAGATAGGCCTAATCGGGGAGATCAAGCCTTAGCTGGAGAGCCTTTCAAATGCATGGGTTTGAGTCATCCCAAGCTGAGTGTTAGTGCGCCTGCGGCGAAAGCGCAGCCTGCCACCATTGCCATTGCCATTTCCATTGTTGTTGCTGTTGTTGGCATAGTTGTTAGGAACTTCAACGACATTGATGCTTGATACACCCTTAGATTTAGGTGCATCATTCTTTTTTATGTAGGTTCCTTTGTTCTTGGAGTTTTCTTTGATAAGGTCATCCTCAATCTGAATGCCGATGCAGTAGACCTTGTTAAAAGTTCCCACATCTTGGTACCGAAGGTGGTTGCGGTATTTCGGGAGCAAGTCTTTGATGAAGATCTTCACCGACTCTATTTCTAAAGGGGGATTCACCATTTGAGCAGCCACTTCCTTCCAGAAAGCAAGGTAAGCGGTAAATCCTTCCTTTTTCATCTTGCTTGATGATTTCGAGTTCCCTAAGTGTTATTCTTTTGGAACACTACAAGAGGGGGGGGGGGGTGAATAGCTATATGAAATTTCTAGCGGAATTAAAGCAATCTAAATGAATCAAAGAGAATGAAAGATAATTTCAACAAGAAAAACTTCCTTGGCCAGAGGAAGAAAAACTCCACTTTTATATTAGGCCTGTAAACCACTTTACACCCTAAAACTTCTCTACCCAGCCCGTGAGTTCCAACAGGAACTGCTACACAATTCTCACTCTCGTTCTTCTCTTTCTCTTTCTCACTTCTCTAATTCTCACTCGTTCCCCTTTCTCAAAGATTACAAGTGATATGTCATTCTAAAACCTTCAATTGGTATCAGAGCTTAGGCTTCTTGCAAGAGTAGCATCTAGAGAAGTCAAGTATGAGTACTCAAGAGTTAGGTGCCATTGGTTATGATAGCAAGACACCAAAGTGCAACGGAAGTAACTATGCATGGTGGAAGAACAGGATCAAGAATGTGATCATGGGGATTGACTATGAGTGCTGGCTTGTAGTAAAAAATGGTCCAAACACAATCATGAAAATTGATTCTGAAGGAAACAAGACTCCAAAGAAAGACTTTGAATTGGTGACTGCTGATTACAAGTTTCTTGAGAAGAATGCAAAAGCAATGTCCATATTACAACAAGCCATAGGTGAGACAGAGTATAACCGAATTTCTGGATGCAGCAGTGAAAAAGAAATTTGGGATACTCTTGAACTTGCTTATGAGGGAACCAATGAGGTAAAAAGATCCAAAACTGATTTACTTATAACTAAATATGAATTGTTTGCAATGAACAAGGGTGAAAAGATCAATGATTGTTTTCGTAGATTCATGACAATAATCAATGATCTTAGATCTCTTGGAAAAAGTTTGTCTATGGAACATCTGATTGGTTCCCTCATGACTCATGAATTATTGATTGACTCAATGTCTGAGAAGGAACAAGCCAGAGGCATAGCCCTTAAGGGAACAGTAGAAGAGGATAAAGATGAAATTGTCATGATTGCCAAAAGGTTTAAAAGAACACTTCGTGATCAGAGGAAGAATTTTAAAGGTAAGAATTTCAAAAAGACTAACTCATCTTTTGTAGGGTGCTTCAAGTGTGAAGAGAAGGGACATCTAATCAGAGATTGTCCTAAGTGGAAGGACAAACAGTCCAAGTCTGGAGAAAAGCGAGCTTTCAAGAATGCTATGATAACATCAATGTGGGGTGATTCCGGATCTGATGAGGATGAAGAATCACATAACCCTAGTGTTTGCATGACTGCCTTTGCAAGCATCAAGAGTAACAGCATTGATTCCGGAAACAGAGGGGGAACCAGCACATTCGAAAAATGTTTGATGGCCAAGAAGGATGTGCTGCATGAATACAAGGTAAACTTAGAACAAGTTAGGCAGGAGATGCATGAGTATGATAGAGATAATATGCTTGCCTGTATAGACTCTTTATTAGATGAATGCTATAAACTGGGTGAAACTTACATAACTGGCAAAAGAGAACTTAAAGAAAAACGTACTGAATGTGAAGTTGCTATTGCCAGTTGTGATCACCTTGAAGAAGTTTGCCATGAGTTAAAAGATCAAGTGGCAGAGCTTGAGGTTGAATTGGATAAGTGCAAGGTGGAACTTGAAAAGGCCAGATCTTCTAAACCAAACTATCCAGTTGAGGGTGAAGAAGATCTAACCTCCTGGCTCCCCATACTGAGTTTCTTGATTTTTCAGCAGTTGAGGGTGAAAAGCTGCTCATTATACTTTTCCCTCAGCAGGTACCAGCGAAGAAATCAGTGAGTTCATAGATGAATATGATGGAAAGATATGTGACCTACATGCTGAGATCTATCAATTGAAAAAGGGTAAGCAACCAGTGATTACTGACATGTCTATGGATAGTATGATCTTGAATCTCAACTTGCAACTTGAATCTTTAAAAAGTGATGTTGTTATTTTAAAAGAAAAGAATGAGTTGTTAATTGAGAAACTTGAAGCAAGAGAGAAGGAACTACATGAGAGTCATAGACATGTGAGTAAACTACTGACTGCACAGGAAACATTAGGTATATTGATATCAAAACGAGGTAACCAAGGGAAAGTTGGTCTTGGTTATAATAGCCAAGGAACCAAGACTAACTGGTCTCCCAAGGAAACCACATGGATCAGGGAATTTCAAAGAGGTAAGTATGTTATGTATAAGGACATGCATGTTTGTTATCATTGTGGTATGAATGGACAAAAATTCATGAATGTCCAGCTAGAAGACATAGTGTGAATAAGAACAATAAACATGTGAAGTTGGACTGGAAAAGAAAAGATCAACTAGATGCAAATGTTGTGGAAAAGGGATCCAAGAGACTTTAGGTTCCTAAAACTAATGTTTGATTTGTTCTTACAGGCTAAAGTGAAGAGAAGTACCTATTGGTATTTGGATAGTGGATGCTCAAGACATCTGTCCGGAGATAAAGAGCAATTTCTCGCAGTAGTAGCCTTTGATGGAGGAAGTGTCACCTTTGGAGATAACAGTAAGGGAACCATCACTTGTTTAGGTAAGGTAGGTAAGACACTTTCGAATACAATTGATGATGTATATTATGTTGAAGGCTTGCAACATAATCTTTTGAGCATTTCACAACTATGTGACAAAGGTAATAGAGTTGAGTTTCAAGCCAACCTATGTCACATAGTCAACTCACAAACAGGTGAACTTATATGTGAGGGAACCAGAAGACATGATGTTTACATTACATTCCCGGAACAAATTCTTCAAGATAAGTCTGTCTGTTTGAGAGCTATTTCAAATAATAATCAATGGATTTGGCATAAAAGATTTAGACATGCAAGCTTGACATTACTGAATAAACTTAAGTCTCAAGACTTGGTAGTAGGACTTCCTAACATCAAGTATGAAGCAGATAGAGTTTGTCCAGAATGTGTCAAAGGGAAACAGGTCAAAATCTCTTTTAAGCCTAAAACTGTTTTGTGAACTAGCAGACCCTTCGAACTTTTACACATTGATTTGTGTGGTCCCATGAGAGTTCAAAATCGAAGAGGTCATAGATATGTTTGTGTTATTGTTGATGATTATTCCAGGTACACTTGGGTGATAATGCTTCACCCAAAGGATGAAACATTTGATGAGTGGGTTACTTTGGTGAAACAGGTGGAGAACCAGCTTTCTCACAAGCTGGTCTCGGTAAGATCAAATCATGGTACTGAATTTGAAAATGCTGACTTTATTGGTTATTGCAGGGAACATGGTATTAGTCACAACTTCTCAGCCCCTAGAACACCTCAACAAAATGGTGTTGTTGAAAGAAAGAATAGAACTCTTGAGGAGATGGCCAAAACAATGCTTATTGAGAGTGGTCTCCCTAAGAGTTTCTGGGGTGAAGCTGTTGACACTGCTTGCTACATACTAAATAGAGGCCTCATAAGACCTAAACTGAAGAAAACTCCTTATGAACTCCTAAAGGGCAGAAAACCCAATATTGCATACTTTCGTGTCTTTGGATGTAAATGCTATGTACATAATAATGGGAAGAACCAGCTTGATAAATTTGACCCCAGGAGTGATGAGGGAATTTTTCTCGGATATTCTTCTCAAAGTAAAGCATATAGAGTCTTTAACAAGAGAACTCTGTGTGTTGAGGAGAGTGTCCATGTTGTTTTTGATGAGTTTAACATGTCTTCTGAGATTGCACAGGTTGTACCAGATGAGGTTATTGGACTCCTAGAGTTCATTGGGAACCATGCTGCTGGTTCTCCAAATGAAGAGCATGCTAATCTAGGCTCACCCACTGGTCCACCAGAAAATGATGGTGGAGAGCCTAGAGAAGAAGATCGAGAGGATACAGATAGGGAACCAGGACCTGATGGTTCCCCAAGTGATAGACAGGTAAGAAGTTCAGGGGGAACAGACGATCAAACGAACAACAATGAAACAATTCCTGAACTTGAGGTAAGAGAAGTAAGGGGCAACAACATGATTGAGAATCCTTCTGGTTCCTCGAAAGAGGAAGAGATTCATGATTCTGCTGATTCCCAAACAAATTAGAAAGCACAAAATGATTTTTCTACAAAAAGTTTTAAGTACAGTTCTTCTCATCCCCCTGATCAAATCATTAGCAACATAAATAAAGGGATTCAAACAAGAAGAAGTGTTTACCAAAACTTTGTGTGCTTTCTATTCATTTCTGTCTAGTGTAGAGCCAACTGACTATAAAATGGCCTTAGGTGATCCTGAATGGGTTCTAGCAATGCAAGATGAGTTGAATCAGTTCCAGAGGAATAAAGTTTGGCATCTTGTACCTAGACCCAAGGAGAGGTCAGTCATTGGTACAAAATGGGTCTTCAGAAACAAATTGGATGACCTTGGTACCATAGTCAGAAATAAAGCAAGGCTAGTTGTGCAAGGTTACAATCAACAAGAAGGAATAGATTATGATGAAACCTTTGCACCTGTAGCTAGATTAGAGGCTATTAGAATATTGATTGCTTATGCTGCTCACATGAATATGAAGTTGTTTCAGATGGATGTGAAGACTGCCTTCTTAAATGGATTCTTGAAAGAAGAGGTATATGTTGAGCAGCCTGCTGGTTTTGAAGACAAGTTGTTCCCCCAACATGTTTACAAGTTGGACAAAGCCCTGTATGGATTTAAGCAAGCACCAAGGGCTTGGTATGAAAGATTGTCCAACTTCTTAATGAAGAATGATTACAAAAGGGGAACGGTGGACAAAACTTTGTTTATCACAACCAGGGGGAACCACTTGATTGTAGTACAAATTTATGTTGATGATATTTTATTTGGTGCTACTAATCAGGTGCTATATGATGAGTTTGCTAATCTTAGGTATCTTGTGGGAACAACAGATTTGTGCTTCTGGTATCCTAAAGGTAGTTCAACTGATCTTATAGGGTACACAAATGCAGATTATGCTGGTTTCCTTGTTGATAGAAAGATCATATCAGGTATGACACATTTTCTTGTCTCTTGTCTAATATCTTGGGGTCCTAAGAAACAGAATTCAGTGGCCTTATCCACAGCTAAATCAGAATACATTGTTGCAGCTTCATTCTGTTCTCATCTATTGTGGATATGGAACCAGTTGAAAGACTTTGGTGTTGTATACAATAGTGTCCCAATCTTTTGTGACAACACAAGTACTATAAACATTTCTTAGAACCCATATCATCATTCCAAAACCAAACAAATTGAGATTAAACACCACTTTTTAAGAGATAATGTTGAGAAAGGTCTAGTGGAGATGTTGTTCTGTACAAGTGAGGATCAAGTTGCAGACATCTTCACAAAACCACTGTGTCGTGAGTCTTTTTGTAGGTTAAGAGTTCTTTTAGGTTTAGTTAAGGTTTCGGTTATTATTGTGTCATAAGTTTAGTAGGTTTTGGTGTTATGGCTTCTATACTTTTCCCTCAATGATTGGCTAGAAATGCTTCTCTTGTATTGTGTGTGTATATACCTATGTCGAAATCCTTCAGGTGTTGTGTAAAGGGTTTGATTCCTCAAAAAGGTTGAAAGCCATTGTTGCAAGAAAGCAATCAATTGAATCCTAATTCACAGAAACAAGATGAAGTGGTTCTGTACAGGTACTAGCAAGGGGAAACATCAGACCAGCTCTGATATGTTTTTCGATTGGTAGTTTTATATCTTTTGGAAAATTACTTAGGATATTTATCTTTTTGGAAAGAAATATATCCTACTTCAGTTATTTTTGGCTTGATGATCAAGGCATATATTACACATGCCATAATTCGAGTTGGTTGAGATATTTAAGGAATGTGATCATTGCAAATTTGATTTTGAAATTGAGCCGTTACTCTTTGGCTCAATCGGCTATTTTTTACCCTCTTGCTTCATTGATGAAATAATCCTCTATATATACCTTGTGCTAACCCTTTTGTGCAGCTCACAAAACATCATCACTCTATACTCTCTCTCTCATCAAAGTGCTCTATTTTCTGACAACCAAAATTCAAAATTCAAAAGCACTATTCATCGGGTTACTGTTCATCATCATCATCTTCGATCACAAGAAATTATGAAAAGAAAATCAAACACCAGCGCTAGGAGAGGAAGGGAAAGGGGTCAATCCCGTGATTCCTCACAATCACAGAGGGTCACTGAAGTGAACCCTAACCCGCAGCAAATAGAGACAAACCCAACTGATCTACCACCTACTAATTCTTCAAAAACTTCCACTCCCACAAAAGCAAACCCAAGCCTCATGCAACTCCAACTGAGATTGGTGGTTCCACCATCAAGGAACCAGCAGGTTCTCAGGGGGAACAAATGCATGAGACACAAGGAGATTTAAATCAGGAGTTCTCAGGGGGAACAAATGCATGAGACACAAGGAGATTTAAATCAGGAGTTCGAGAAAGTTATTGTTGTTGTTGGGGATGAGGAGGTAGAAATTACTGGTCAAAAGGAGGGGTTACCTACGGTGGACATCTTAGTCAGAGGGAGACTTTGTTCTGCAGTAAAGAAGGAGGTGAAGAAGGAAGAAGAGGAACAATCAACTGGTTCTGGGAGGGGAACCTAGAGAAAGGCAACATCAGCCAAAAGGTAAGTCTGTAGAGTCACCAATCACTGGTTTTTCTAACTTAGGTGCTAGAGTAGTGTTATATGGCTGTCGAGTGTAGGTTGGTTATTTTTATGTGCCTGCTCTTTCTGAATATAAGGATTTCATTGAGTATTAAGGATGGATGTCCTTATTTGATTGTTCTGCTACGAATGTGTCCGGTGATAGAGTTTTTTATGTGAATTTGAAACAATTGCTTGATATGTCAGTCGGTTCAAATGTTGGAGGTGTTGATGTTAGTATGTCTGTTGCTTCTTTGTCGAGTATGTTAGGAGTACCCAAGGATGGGTTTGATAAGTATTCAAGTGATTGGTGGCCTATGTTTGTAGGGGTCACACCTGATGAGATTTATGACTTTCTGTTTGGTGGGAAGATTCCTAAGAAATATGTTGTGTTTAAGTCTGTTGATCTGAAGGAACCACTCATGCTGGTTCTTCACTCTCTATGTAACAAAGTCCTGCTTCCAAGGGCTCAAGGAAGGGGAACAGTACGCATCATGGAGATGGTACTGATCTACTTGATGATGAAGAAGATAAAGATAAATCTTCCTTCCTTGATGTTGCTTGATCACATCATGAACTGTTATGGTTCATCCCATCATTCTCTGCCCTATGGATCTATCATCACCCAATTGCTTAAAAACAACAAACTTAGCCTAAGTGGATCCACTGTACCAGTTACAATGTTCACTAAGGCTATACTTAAGCAAAAGGGTCTTGATATTGGAGCTGATGTGTTAAGGTTCAAGTTCGAGGAACCAGTGGAGTTTAAGCCCCCTCCAAAGAAGAAAGCCAAGGCAGAGGAACCAGCAGGTCAGAATGTGGTTCTGGAGAGGATGGAGAACCAGGAGAAGACTCTTGGTAAGCTGATGGAGCTGGTCTAGGGAATCTCAACTTCTTTGAATACCAAAATTGAGCAGATGGAGAAGGAGCTAGCTGATACACAGTTGTTGTTACTCACAGTTCCATATATTAAAGCTCATATGGCTCCAGGTATTGACTCTGTTCCTTCGAAGACTCAGGTTTCAGCTATGGCAACTGCAAGCAATTTGGTGGTTCCTGGTATAGAGGAACCAGTATGTACTGATGATAAACAACAGCAACCACTACAAGAAATTCGTGTAAGGCCGACCGAAATTATCGACCGAAAAAAAATCGGTCGTTATTACCGACCGACACCGACCACAGTTGGTCGGTGTAATTTATCGATCGATTTTTCGGTTGGTATTACCGACCAAATAATCGGTCGGTAAATCCTTTGAATTATAAACCCCCATTCGCATTTTTAATTAAAAAAAAACAATTCCCAAAAAATCGTTCGGTAAATCCTTTGAATATTCTGTCGGTAACCCCTATCCTCTGTGTTTCTATTTAAAAAAAAAAAGAAATCAAAGCATTTACCGAACGAATATTCGGTCGGTAAATGTTTTTTTAAAATAAAAAAAAATTATTTTTCCTCACTCGACCCCTTTCATTCGATCGAAACCCCTCTCTCTCATTCCTCACTCCTCACTCACAACTCACAACTCACAACTCACTCTCTCTCTTCGAACCTCACTCCGCGACCCTCACTCCGGCGACCCTACTCTCTCTCTCTCTCCTTCCTTTTCTCTTTCTCTTTCCCTCTCTCTCTCCTTCGATGTGGTTGTGCTACTGTCGTGCGTGGTTTCACTATTGTGCGTGGTTCCCTCTCTCTCGATCTCCTCGCCGCTACTCCTTTCTCTCACAACCGCCTCTCCTCTCTCTTGGTTAGGGTTTGAATTTTTTTATTTTTTTTTCAATTTTCTGCAATTATTTAATTTTAGGGTTTATTCTAATTAATTTTTGTTTCATAAATTTGAATTGGGGTTTTTGGCCTTGATGTAGCTCGAATTTTGGACGAATTTTCTGATTTTGGGCGTTGTTTTCACATTCCCTTAAGGTATTTCCATCTTCTCTTAAAAAAACTTTTAATTTTAGTTAATTTTTTTTGAGTTTTTTTTTAATTTTGGTTTATAATTGTTGAGTTTTGTTTAATTTATGGGTTTTTTTTATTAATTTTAAGGTGTTTTTTTAATTATAAAGTGTATGTATGTATGTTTAAGTATGTATGTATGTGGGTATTTTTTTCAAAAATGTAAATGTATGTATGTATGTATGTATGTATGTATGTATGTATGTATGTATGTATGTATGTATGTATGTATGTATGTATGTATGTATGTATGTATGTATGTATGTATGTATGTATGTATGTATGTATGTATGTATGTATGTATGTATGTATGTATGTATGTATGTATGTATGTATGTATGTATGTATGTATGTATGTATGTATGTATGTATGTATGTATGTATGTATGTATGTATGTATGTATGTATGTATGTATGTATGTATGTATGTATGTATGTATGTATGTATGTATGTATGTATGTATGTATGTATGTATGTATGTATGTATGTATGTATGTATGTATGTATGTATGTATGTATGTATGTATGTATGTATGTATGTATGTATGTATGTATGTATGTATGTATGTATGTATGTATGTATGTATGTTTATGTATGTATGTATGTATGTATGTATGTATGTATGTATGTATGTATGGCGTGTTTGAAATTGCGAAATGTGATTGTTGGTTGAAAATCGAGGAAGTAAAAACTCATAAAAAATAACTTTATATACACAACACACACACACACACACACACACACACACACACACACACACACACACACACACACACACACACACACACACACACACACACACACACACACACACACACACACACACGTGCGTCACATAAAAAAGCTTTAAAAAGAATTAAGAAAGGCTAGAATAAGATAGGAGTGAAGACATTGAAGGATGTTTCAGGCCCTTAATGGCTTAGAATAGGCTTAATCGAAATGAAAAGGAGGGAGCGTGAGTGGATGTACTATAGACACGATCAGAAGCGCATACTTCGGGATGAGTTCATCGAAGGGGTGAATCAGTTTGTTACCTTCGCTCAGCAGCACCCAAACCTTAATGACGGGGACAAGATAAGATGTCCGTGTGTTCGATGTAAAATCTTGAAGTATTTAGACGTGCCGGACTTAAAGTACACTTGTATAAGAAGGGTTTCACTCCGAACTATTATGAATGGTTATGTCACGGTGAAAGGGCGGGTAGAGGGTCCACCTCGTCTCCTACTCAACCAAATCCTTACCGGGAAATGGTTGTGGATGCTTTCAGGAACGCGGACCAATCGTTCCTTGAGGAAGCAAATACGATCGAAGAAGAACCAAACACAGAAGCCAAGATGTTCTTCGAGTTGCTCAAGGCAGCCGAGAAACCGTTGTATGATGGGAGCAACATCTCGGTGTTGGAGATGGCTTCTAGAATGATCAATTTGAAGTATGAGTACAACTTGCCGCACTGGTGCGTAGATGGTACGGGGTCATTGTTGAGTGATGCGCTCCTAAGCAACCAAAAAAACTCAATGTAACACCTACTACGACACAAAGAAGGTACTCAAGGGATTAGAGCTTCCTCATGAAAAGATACACGCATACCCGAAAAGGTGGAATGTTGTATTAGAAGGACGATGTCGAGCTTGATTAGTGTCGTCATTGCGAGTCGAATCGGTACAAGAGGACTTTGAATGACACTTTGGTTCCTGCAAGCTTTCTGGTGTATTTCCCAATAACACCGCGATTGCAAAGGATGTTTGCCACTAAAAACATTACTGAGTCTATGACATGGCATTGTGAAAGTCGTCGAGGGCTAGGGAACATGGCTCACCCAAGTGACAGTGAAGCTTGGAAGCATTTCGATAACACTTTTACGGACTTTGCATCCGAGCCTCGAAATGTCAGACTTGGGTTGTGCATCGATGGTTTTTCCGTTTTCGAGAAGTTTGGAAAGCAATACTCCTGTTGGCCTATTCTCACCACACCTTACAACATGTCACCGTCCATGTGCTTGAAAAAACCATTCATTTTCCTTTCCTTGCTTATCCCTGGGCCAAAAAAATCCGATGAGCAACTTGGATGTCTACATGCAACCTTTGATTGACGAGCTGAAGCAGCTATGGTTGGTTGGGTCCTTAACGTATGACATCTCAAAGAAGCAAAACTTCAATCTGCGCGTAGCCGTGTTGTGGACTATTAGTGACTTTCCAGCATATGGTATGTTGTCGGGTTGGAGCCCCTCTGGTTTTTAGGCTTGTCCATATTGCATGGAGAAAAGTAAGGCCTTTTGGCTAAGACATGGTGGCAAAGTATTATGGTTCGATTGTCATCGCCAGTGTTTAGATTCCGACCACCCTTTCCGACAGAATAAGACAGCTTTTTGTAAGAACAGGGTAGAAAATGACCCGACTCCTCATATCATGTTATGTGAGGAATTGTGGCAGATTGTGAAGGACTTATCGAGAGTCACTGATGGTCCTGATGCTTTGAAGCAATTGAAGAAGAAAAAAATGGGATGGGATAAACAATCTTGTCTGTGGGACCTGCCGTATTGGAAGGATTTGTTGCTTAAGCACAACTTAGACGTCATGCATATCGAGAAGAACTTCTTCGAGCACCTCATCAACACCGTCATGGACGTGAGAGACGAAACGTCTGACACTGTCAATGCGAGGAAAGACATGAAGACTGTCTGTAGGCAGCGAGAGTAGGAGCTCATTGATAATGGTAAGGGTAATGAGTTGATGCCCAAGGCACCGTTTGCACTTGACAAGGAGCAGAAGAAGGTGTTATGTGAATGGATTCGAGACTTGAGATTTCCTGACGGATATGCTTCGAACTTGAGCCGATATGTTGATAAAAAAATAGGCTCCATGGAATGAAGAGTCACGACTGTCATGTATTTATGGAGCGGTTGTTGCCTGTTTGCCTACGTGAGTTACTTCCACTTCGTATGTGTGTGTGTATGCATGTATGTATGGATGTGTGTATGTATGTATGTGGGTATTTTTTTCAAAAATTAAAGTGTATGTATGTATGTATGTATGTATGTATGTATGTATGTATGTATGTATGTATGTATGTATGTATGTATGTATGTATGTATGTATGTATGTATGTATGTATGTATGTATGTATGTATGTATGTATGTATGTATGTATGTATGTATGTATGTATGTATGTATGTATGTATGTATGTATGTATGTATGTATGTATGTATGTATGTATGTATGTATGTATGTATGTATGTATGTATGTATGTATGTATGTATGTATGTATGTATGTATGTATGTATGTATGTATGTATGTATGTATGTATGTATGTATGTATGTATGTATGTATGTATGTATGTATGTATGTATGTATGTATGTATGTATGTATGTATGTATGTATGTATGTATGTATGTATGTATGTATGTATGTATGTATGTATGTATGTATGTATGTATGTATGTATGTATGTATGTATGTATGTATGTATGTGTGTGAGTGTTTGTTTGTATGTATGTAATTACGTATGTATGTTTGTATGTATGTAATTAAGCATGTATGTATTTAAGTATTTAAGTTTTGAATATGAATAACGGCGCAATATAAAATTATTATTATATAGTTTGTTGTATATGAGTTGAATTATGTTACATTCTTTTGCAATTTCCCTCATAGCTTTGAATAATGAAAATAAACTTGAATGTTGTATAAAATAAGGAAATATGATTGTTTAGGCAAGTAAAACTCACGAAGGGCGAAAATAGCCAATTTTCAACCATTTTCGTTCCCTAAACGACCGTAGGACCCTTACAACTTCACAAACTTCCTCGTTTTGTGTAGGTTTGATTAATGAAAATAAACTTGAATGGCGTGTTTGAAATTGCGAAATGTGATTGTTGGTTGAAAATCGAGGAAGTAAAAACTCATAAAAAATAACTTTATATACACAACACACACACACACACACACACACACACACACACACACACACACACACACACACACACACACACATGTGCGTCACATAAAAAAGCTTTAAAAAGAATTAAGAAAGGCTAGAATAAGATAGGAGTGAAGACATTGAAGGATGTTTCAGGCCCTTAATGGCTTAGAATAGGCTTAATCGAAATGAAAAGGAGGGAGCGTGAGTGGATGTACTATAGACACGATCAGAAGCGCATACTTCGGGATGAGTTCATCGAAGGGGTGAATCAGTTTGTTACCTTCGCTCAGCAGCACCCAAACCTTAATGACGGGGACAAGATAAGATGTCCGTGTGTTCGATGTAAAATCTTGAAGTATTTAGACGTGCCGGACTTAAAGTACACTTGTATAAGAAGAGTTTCACTCCGAACTATTATGAATGGTTATGTCACGGTGAAAGGGCGGGTAGAGGGTCCACCTCGTCTCCTACTCAACCGAATCCTTACCGGGAAATTGTTGTGGATGCTTTCAGGAACGTGGACCAATCGTTCCTTGAGGAAGCAAACACGATCGAAGAAGAACCAAACACAGAAGCCAAGATGTTCTTCGAGTTGCTCAAGGCAGCCGAGAAACCGTTGTATGATGGGAGCAACATCTCGGTGTTGGAGATGGCTTCTAGAATGATCAATTTGAAGTATGAGTACAACTTGCCGCACTGGTGCGTAGATGGTACGGGGTCATTGTTGAGTGATGCGCTCCTAAGCAACCAAAAAAACTCAAGTGTAACACCTACTACGACACAAAGAAGGTACTCAAGGGATTAGAGCTTCCTCATGAAAAGATACACGCATACCCGAAAAGGTGGAATGTTGTATTAGAAGGACGATGTCGAGCTTGATAAGTGTCGTCATTGCGAGTCGAATCGGTACAAGAGGACTTTGAATGACACTTTGGTTCCCGCAAGCTTTCTGGTGTATTTCCCAATAACACCGCGATTGCAAAGGATGTTTGCCACTAAAAACATTACTGAGTCTATGACATGGCATTGTGAAAGTCGTCGAGGGCTAGGGAACATGGCTCACCCAAGTGACAGTGAAGCTTGGAAGCATTTCGATAACACTTTTACGGACTTTGCATCCGAGCCTCGAAATGTCAGACTTGGGTTGTGCACCGATGGTTTTTCCGTTTTCGGGAAGTTTGGAAAGCAATACTCTTGTTGGCCTATTCTCACCACACCTTACAACATGTCACCGTCCATGTGCTTGAAAAAACCATTCATTTTCCTTTCCTTGCTTATCCCTGGGCCAAAAAAATCCGATGAGCAACTTGGATGTCTACATGCAACCTTTGATTGACGAGCTGAAGCAGCTATGGTTGGTTGGGTCCTTAACGTATGACATCTCAAAGAAGCAAAACTTCAATCTGCGCGTAGCCGTGTTGTGGACTATTAGTGACTTTCCAGCATATGGTATGTTGTCGGGTTGGAGCCCCTCTGGTTTTTAGGCTTGTCCATATTGCATGGAGAAAAGTAAGGCCTTTTGGCTAAGACATGGTGGCAAAGTATTATGGTTCGATTGTCATCGCCAGTGTTTAGATTCCGACCACCCTTTCCGAAAGAATAAGACAGCTTTTTGTAAGAACAGGGTAGAAAATGACCCGACTCCTCATATCATGTTATGTGAGGAATTGTGGCAGATTGTGAAGGACTTACCGAGAGTCACTGATGGTCCTGATGCTTTGAAGCAATTGAAGAAGAAAAAAATGGGATGGGATAAACAATCTTGTCTGTGGGACCTGCCGTATTGGAAGGATTTGTTGCTTAGGCACAACTTAGACGTCATGCATATCGAGAAGAACTTCTTCGAGCAGCTCATCAACACCGTCATGGACGTGAGAGACGAAACGTCTGACACTGTCAATGCGAGGAAAGACATGAAGACTGAAACATCTGACACTGTCAATGGAGGAAAAATATTTTCTTTCGGTTTTCTCAAAGGTTTTCAAAAGGTTTTCAAAGGCGATTCTCATGCTTTTTGATTTTCATCATGTCCGTCACATTTTTCTGAATCCGCCAGTATTTTTAAATTATTTTTCTGATTTTTCTATGATTTTCTATGAATTTTGCAATGTTTAAATACGCAGAATACGCAGAAAATACATGAATAATTAGAAAAATACTCCGGAAATACGTGGAACCTTCTAGAACATTCTAGAACTCCTTGCTTGGAGAGCAAGGGTGTCTAGGTGCGTCGAATCAAGGGAAATCACGAATAAAATCGGAGGAAATCAAAATATTTCGAGTTTTTGGAAAATATATACGAAAACATTGAGCGTATATACGCAAATGTTGAGCGTATATACGCTCATCAGGAGCGTATATACGCTCAACAGGAGCGTATATACGCTCAATATGTACATACGAAATTTCCAAAAAATTATGGAAGGTAAGCAGCGTATATACGCTGTATACGAGCGTATATACGCAGGAAGCAGCGTATATACGCTCATATACAGCGTATATACGCAGGGTTTATTTGCTCAAAATTGCCTCGTGCCTATAAATACACTCTTGCCTTGCTCAGTCCGAGACACGCTTTCACACTTTCACACGACTTCATATGCTTCCTACGCATACTCTCTCTCTCTCTCTAAAACACTCAAAACACATTATACATTCGTTTTAGTTCAAAGCATCGATTCTCTTTCGAATCAACAAGCGATAACAAAGGTTGAATTCTGAGATTACTCACCAATAATCTCTCTCACTTTCTTTTAATATTGACTAACCATTGTTATGAGTTTTTAATATAATTAAAGCAATGTAGAAACTCACTTTTAACTTGTTTCATGTAAATATGTAGGGTTTTCACAATGTTTTCAAGGTTTTCATTGGTTTTTGGTTTTCTTACTTTTCATTTCATTTCATTATTTATTATTCATTGTCAATACTAACAATTCTTTATTTTTTGTATAGCAATTCAAGGCGAAAGATCCATTGCGCTTGCGTTTTATCATGGACTAACAATTGTTTTCTTTGTTTTCATGTAGCGATTCAAGGCAAAGGATTCGTTTCATTGTGTTTTACAAACTAACTTTTGTTTTCTTCTTGCAGATTTAGGGTAAGATGAGTTTGCATATACTTTGAAGTTTATGCACTTCATATTATTGCATATTAT
>SNQN01010537.1:0-21633 GCA_008642245.1 Bassia scoparia | reverse complement strand
AATCAAAGCTAAATACTGTTGCTGGAATCGAAACAAATTGAGACATATGAGGCAGAAACAACACATCAGCAACCACCAGCGCCCAAATTCAGCCCCAAAACCACTCAAACACGAACACCAACCACCCAAATCGTAGCAAACAATCGAACACAAAACTCAAGCAAAAATCCAACGAAACTCAGGATTTCAACAAAACCAGAACAAATTTTTAAATGCATAAACAATTCTACGAAAAATTAGGGGGAAGAAGAGGATAAAAGATTAAGAATACCTTGTAAAATCGAAACCCTAACAATGGTGTTAAGAGCAACCACGCGAGAACAATAGCGGTGTCAACTGGGGCAGCAGAAGCGCCGCAATAGATCAAGTATAGACGGGGTTGTCAATTTACAAAATGAATGACATTTTCGTAATTTTAAGACCCAAAAATCTCAATGAAATTACTACTTTTCCTTCGCTATGAATTGTTTTGGTAAAATAGGACACAACGTGAAATTTTAAAATGTTCAGTACATCAGGTGAAATACCATAAATTTTAAAAGTATCCATAAAATTTTGTTTTATTTTATTATCACACCAACGGTTGAGTTGCATAGTAACATCATTTATCTTCCCGTCAAAAAAAAAAAAAATCATTTATCTTTCCATTTCTTCTTATTTCTTTTAGTTACAATTACACACTCATTAATTATGTTTGTTTCCACTCAATTTTCATCTATAGTTTAGTACATTAAAATTAGGCTTGCCAATGGGGCTGGACAGGACGAATGTAATGGGGCTGGACAGGACGAATGTTGCCTTTCCCATCCCATCCCCAACTCATTTTTTCTACTCTATCTACATCCCCATGGTGGGTTCAAAAACTTTTCTCATCTCCGCCCCACCACCAACTTGAGTATCCAACTCTAACAAATCTCCACTTAAAACCCCCCAAAAATTATTTTATGTATTATATTTAATGTTTGAAATACTAAAAAATATAATCCAAATAAAAAAAATTAATTTAAAAGCATTACAAATTAATCATTTTTATGGTTATAGAAAATAGTATTTAATGTTATCATTATATATTATTTATAATTTATAATTTTTATAGGTATGAGGCGGAGCGGGGTAACATAAAATTCACCCCCGTTCCATCACCCACGGGCCACGACGGATATGATTTTCATCCCCATCCCTGTCCTACCATGCACGCGCCAAACTAAGACTCTTTCCCGCTCTGTTGGGACGAGGATGGGGGCGAATTTTCTATTTTACCCACCCACTGACAAGCCTAATTAAAACTCTCATCCAAACACACTTATGACATATTACATCCCTCATATCTCTCCAATTTATTTCCCTTTGTTTTTTACATCAATTTGTCAAGTGTTATATCGATTTTTCAAATTATAAAGAAGACACACTGGAAGTTCTGAGTTTAGCCTATAAAATTACCAGAAGATGATATGACAGTATACAGTTGATTATATACAGGGGAAAAGTAGATTTTTTAAAAGATGAAGTATATGTTTCATGAAATCAATGACAGTAAGATGATCGGAATAAATGGCTTAAATCAATGGAAAGGTTGGAGATTTTAGAATGAATTGTAGGAAATTTTGTGAATTGGGTTTTGGTGTGGCCCAATTACGAGATTTATGACTATTTATCATTATTTCTTGTGGTGCCGCAAAAAATAACTTCAGTAAATTAGGTGTAAAGTGGAGAATTTGTTGTTCGGATTTGGTTGATAGTAAAAAAGCGGTTAGAAGAGTGAGATTTTCATAGATGAAGTTGAATATCAGCGTGTAACAAGTGAAAAAATACATAAAAAGGAAGTGAATGACATTTTTCATAATTTTTAAGACCTAAAAAGACTCTCAAGCAAAAATTGTCACTCGTGATTCTTGTCTAACGTTATAATGACCGAAGTAGATTAATTTAAAATGGAAAACACATGAAATTTGAATAATGCACAAAGACTACTGGCGTGAAAAATCAAAAATTGCTAGGACACCGCATGGGAGAAATCGTCCATTGGAATTTAACTTCGGGATTTCCAAGGATTGTACTTTTAGGTTTTGTGCCGTAACATGGGCTTTCAAAACCCAGCATTTTCATGTTTAAAAAAGTCTTAGTCGCCATAAGTATCTAATTGGGGCCACTATAGTTGAAATGGCACCATGTTCGATTTGGCGCAGTCTGAGTCCAAACGGCTATGTGAGGTTTATTGTATTTATTTATTTATTTTATTTATTTATTTATGTTATTCTATTTATTTATTTAGTCTTATTTATTTATTTATTTATTTTATTTTATTTATTTATTTATATATATTTATTTTATTTATTTATGTTATTTATTTTATTTATGTTATTTATTTATTTTATTTATTATCTTTTATTTATTTATTATTTAAATTTATTGTATTTATTTATTTATTTTTTATTTTTTATGTTATTTATTTATGTGTATTATTTAATTTATGTTTCGAAAGATCATCGTACGTTGAATATTCAACCGAATAGCAAGACTAGGGTGTGCACTGTGCAACCGAGGACGTGTGATCGATTTAAAGGGATGTGCTGTTGGCATCGGGCTGGTTTTACTTGGCCGGTAATTGTTGGTTAAAATATACTGTTTGAAAATTCTGACGCTATTGATTTCGATTGCTCAGGAATTTAGGTTTATGGACGTCAATATTAACTGTCGCGCGTGTATGCTGCTTCTTTCATATTTTATACTCTTCGATCATTATGAGATCACTGATGTAACTTTGTCAACGTGTTTGTGGATATGTAATGCCGCTTAGTCGTTCATGAGATATGTATAGTATCCGGTATATACGAATGTTTTGTGTTTTATAACAATGTATATGTATAATATAAGTACTGGTGGGAGTCTTGTTAAAATGTGTTCGTCTGCGGGATTTTTGGGTGACTTTTTTTAATTGAACTGTGAGTTCTTTGAAAAAAAAAAACTAAAAAATTGGGAATATAGATCATCGAT
This sequence comes from Bassia scoparia, assembly GCA_008642245.1. NCBI lineage: Eukaryota > Viridiplantae > Streptophyta > Magnoliopsida > Caryophyllales > Amaranthaceae > Bassia > Bassia scoparia. The sequence goes on along the minus strand of SNQN01010537.1, from coordinate 18,639 downwards.
GCATTGAAACCATGGAAAACGGAGAGTTGAGGATTAAGTAATTTAATGACATCGAAATGAAGTTGTCTAATTATCAGTTCTTTTATGAAATATGGATTGGATGGGAAGTTGAATCTAATATCGATTATTTCCGGACTGTAGCCCCTCTCTTAACCCAAAAAAATTAAAATGCATTTAATTAGTTACAATGAATTAATTATTTGTTATAAGAGAGATAATTACCTAAATTGATATAATGCAAGGGTGCGTCTGAATTTTTATCAAAGGAATCAAAACATGGAGAGTTTAAATCGAACTGCTCCCAAATCACGGTTCTTCTCGTTACTATGATATATCGTAGATGTTCTCATTCAATCTAAGCTTTTATTCAACTTAACTCCCATAATTTAAGGAAATTAAGTTCAAGATTTATTCTATGTTAATGATTATTTATTATTGTACCACTTATGAGAGTGAATTTTCCCACGATAGAATCTATATTATTTGGTAAATAATTGATCAAAAACAAGACGATTATTTGTACTCCCAACTAAATAATAAAATAATAAAATTTATTTAATGTGTTTTTTTTGTTTATATATTTATCTTCTGTGTTATAATATGATAATATTCCAAAAAAGTAAAACCCAAACTAATATATAACGGTCCACCGTGCGTTCTTGTCCCCACAGCCCTTGAGTAAGCAATGGAAATCGCAATTATTACTTTTAAGCGACACACGTAAATTATTCCAAATTTTCCAATTATAACTTAAAAACAAAAACTTAAGTACTGTAATAAGAATTAATAATATGGGGAGACAAAGACATTATTTTTTAATTTTATTTTGTTATTAAAAAGGAATTAGACATATTCAATACACTATAGACATTAAAGGAAATAACTTTTAAATGGTACTAATATTGACGTGATTGCTAGTTAACGGAAGTATATAAATTTCTTCAAATTATATTTATTTGAAGATAATATCTCAAAACATTAAGTGTCACATTTAAGTAAAATTATGTAATTTATAATATAAATAATAAAAAAATAATATATAGCAGATAATCGAGAGTATGTTATGAGAAAAAATTGATAAATGAAATTTCAAATATCTTCGGAAGTATTGTATATTATTACGAGTTAGACCATGATTTCGTCAGATTATTTAGATAAGTTTTTAGTAAAAATAAATCAATCAGTAAAATTTAGTTTGTCCGAGAAATGTCCTTACATTGAGTGCCTCTAAGCTTTTATGCATTTTTCTTTAAAATCAAATGACTATTTAACCTCTCTAGGGAACTACTATATCGGGCGCGTTTGTAATTTGTGTCGTATTGTTTGGCCAACATTTATAAAGTCAAAGCATTGAAGTCGATAGAGGAAACAGCCACATTATAATATTGCAGTTACATAGTTTCATCCAGCAAAAGATTTGAACTAAAGTATAAAATTTGAATTATTGAATGATGAGTATGTGCAGTGACTAGCCTTAGGTACTATTGGCATCTAAATAATGACAAAGAAACGAAGCACAAATGCCAAGATCAAAAGGTCAATCAATACAATGTTATACGATTACAGTTAGGTTTCAGGTGGGTTAGAGTTCTTTAAGGCTTAACCAATAACCAAGATCATGGGTTCGACTGTCTTAGGAATGGAAAAAATTGCTAGCTGGGACTCTGAGGATTGATGTTTTCCATGTGGCGCGCGAGTTTCCATGCAAACTCGTTAAGGAAGGATTAAATCCAATCTCCAGAAAGGCGATGAGTGAACTTTACGTAATAGTACAAAAAAACAATAATAATAAAAGACAATTTTTATAGTACACCCGGTTCGTGGACCGCGTAGCTCTAGGCAAATTATGAGGTCGATGAGTCGATAACGTTTCCACAAGACCACAAGTGGACCAACTCCACACCTGCATAATATTGTTGGATGACTTGTATCATTTTATGAGTTGTATCCGACGTTTTCATTCCTTCGTCGATTGTGAATGCGTCGTGTAAACATGCTGGCACTCCGTGGTTTTCTGAGGCCCGTGAACTGGCTTGATTGACACGCTAGGCTGAAGTAATGAATTGCATCTTTAAATTTTATGGTTTGGTGTTGTAAATTTGTGTGGTTGAATAGAATTTTCTTAATAGATTGGTGTAGGAGTTTAATTATTAAAAAAAGATCTAAAAAAACTTTGTTAATTATATATATGTGTGCCGATTAATTAAAATTATAATTATTAAGACGACGAACATTGTCTAAATCAGATAAGTATTATTAGAGCTAAAAACAAGCGCATCATGCAATATAATTTAGATCATACAATCACGTGTATAACACGATACGATTATACGAAGTACATGTACAATTGAATAAATAATATATTCCGTACTTATTAAGATTTAAGATAGAAATTTAGTATTTTGAATTTTTGATGTGTGAGAATAAACGACTTGATGATTAGCTATTTATGTTTAACGTCTTATATACGGAGTACTAATTTTATACATTAAGGGCCTGTTTACATTAGCTTATTTTCAGTTCAGTTCAGTTCAGCTCCATTTAGTTCAGTTCAGTTCTTAACTCAATTTCTCTCTCTCATAGAATATTCAATTCAGTTCAGCTCCATTCAGTTCAATTGATTTCAGTTAATGTAAACAGGCCCTATTACGACCTATACGATACACATGATTACATGATCTACTAATCTAATACCCATGTCGACTCGTAGGGCGATACTTGAAGAGCAAGCAATGTTTTGAATTGTCGACTGCATGATGACCACGTAAATGGAGATGATATGTTAGGCGATCACACGTGATATGCAGTGGGACACCACCCCTTAGTTTTTTTTTTTTTTTAATTTTCGCCCTTTTCCAAATACCGCGTTTTATTGTGCTTCTTTGCTAATTTCATCTTCATCGTTAATTTCATGGTACGTTTTGTCCGCATGTAATTACGTTAATATTCCTCCCATTTCTAGGGTTAGATTCTTTTGATAAATAATGTAATATTTAACTTATTCTCTATCTGTTTCACAAAATTCATGTCACATCAAAAAATGGCCATATTCATTTGTTAATGAGGATCTTTTTAAATTTTTTCGTCAATAATGTCTAAGAATAAATTAAATATATAGTAGTAGTGGAGATCTTGTTAGAATCGTATTAAAAAAGCGATTCGTTTATTGAAATCAATTTTTAATAATTTTTTACAGTTTGTTAATATTTACATCTTCATCGTTGATTTCATGGTACAGTTCTTTCCTGATCACTTAATAATATGTCAAAACCTTCTACGGAGTAGGTACTTTATCAAGGTTAGAAAGTTCTTGTTGGTTAAAGTTTTTTTTTTTAAATTTTGGGAGATTCTAATGGATCGATCTCATTCCACCTCTCGTTGACCCTCTAAACAAAACAAAATAAATATATATGTTTATATATACATATATTTTAAAAATGTAATTACAGAGTAACAAAAAATAAAACAAGTAATACTCGTGTGAGAGCTAAGACACGAAATGATTTTGGCTTGAAATAAAAAATAAAAAATTATAATACTCATGTGAAAAGGCACGTGATGTTTTTTGGCGAAATGGAAAAGTTCACAATCATTTTTGGTAGGTGGGTCAATAAAAAAAAAATAACTTTCATTAAGTAGTTTCGGACAAAGAAACGCAATTTACTCCGTAAGTAATTTTTCTCCAAAAAAAAAATGGTGTAACAAAGGTAGTATACTATCTCTGTATCATAAAAAAACGCAACAAGTTCCTTGCACGGACTCCTAGACCAAATTTACAAAGTAAAGATTAAAGGTTGATTAAGAGATGTAATTAAGATAATGAGGGAAGAAAGAACCACCGCACAGCCCAATTACAAACCACCACCAGGCCCAACCACAACCAAAACCACCAGTCCACACCAAACACCACGCACCAAACACGAACCATCACTCAGCACCGCCCAGTCATCGCCCACAAACCACTGTCACCAGACAAAACAAAGCCTCAATGACCCTCAAATCACCAAATGAACCCAAACCTGCGAACGAACCACCAACCTTGCGAACCGCCACCGTAACAATATCGAACCACAAACCTGCGAACGAACCACTTGCGACCACCACCAATTGAAGAACTCGCGAAACACACCTTGTGAAACCCAATCAAACCGCCTAGCAGTACCCAACAATCGAACATAAAGCATCAATTGTGTTGTTAGGGTTGCAAACCACACAGATTGCTCAGTAGGGAGGTCGCGGTTGCTCGTGGAGGCATGTGGGGAGGTCGCGACTGCTCGTGGAGGCTTGTGGGGAAATCGGACGGCTAGTGAAGGCTGTAGGAGGTCGGGACGGTCGTGGGATTCGATTAGCTTAGGGAGGTGGCGGTGGCTCGTGGAATCGTGGTTCGATTAGAATTGTTGTGGTAGGCCGGTGGTCCGTTAGGGTGGTGGTGTTGCTAGGGATAGGTGGTGCGGTGGTGTTGAGGAGGGTGTTGTTAGGATGTCTGGGTGTTAAGGTAAAGTCTATGGTGCTTAGTGGAGATTATTTGAGTTTAGGTTATTAATTAATTTAGATTGTAGGATTATAATATTTGATTAGAGTAGTTTAATTATGTTTTAGATGTTTTAGTAAGGTAAAATAACATTTTATAGGCTAAAACATACCAAATATGGAAAAAAATTGCGTTTATTGTGATATTTCCTAAAATAAAATTTGTTGCGTTTTTTTTATAGGAGGAAGTATATGGTTATATGGATAAAGTTTCATACTTTTGTGTACTTATTATATATAGTTATTAACTTGTTCTGTTTTAGTATGATTAATTGATTATCAAGTTGATATACAGTGGAACTAAGAAGTAGAGAAAAAGTGCAGAAGGATTGAAGAAGCAAGTCAGTTTTAATGAATCATGGTCCACGAGGACCACCACCAACTCTGCATCCACATGTCTTATTAGCTTAGTTTTTTTTTTTTTTCACACGGTAAGGTTAACGAGTGCATCCGACTCAGATCCTATCTCAGGAACTGTGTAAGATGAGGGAGGGGGATAATCCCCACTGAAACATCGGGGTGAGCCTCTCACCCCGGGGCACGGCCCTGGGAGACGGGGAGTGCCACTACACTACAATAGCTTGTTGCGACCCTAAAGCATTCAAGAATCAAGATTTGTTTTTTTCCATTTACTTTTACCATTTTTTACCCATTTTGAAAATCTTCGTTAATTAATTAAAAATAAGTCGAACCGGTGAAAAATAAGTTTAAAAAAACAAATTAATACGCTTACAATGATGGGTGTGTTCTTTTGAACTTATTTATACTTATTTTATTCAGTAAGTATTGAAAATAAGTTGAAAATACGATGTCGTTGATTGTGTTTTTAGAAAAGTAGAAATTGAACGTGGACGCAATATATATCAGTATATTACTAGTATCTATATATGAAGTGAAACAAATTATTGCAGTGACTGATTGATCACCTGAGATCGTTGACAAATAGATCCATGTTTACATTCTACTCTAAGATTGTCAACACTAACACATTTGCCAACGCTATATATAATGCTAGCTCCAAATTAAACTTAAGCATCCAATAACTATCCAAGCAATTAATCACTACATATACATAATTGATTGAGTAACAAAAATTGATTCAATTGATAATCAATGAATAATCAATACTCGTTTTTGCACATCTTACTTTAATTTTCGTGATCATACTAATTAAACTGGGTTGAGGAAATACAGGTGTTAGTAAATTGAATTGGACTTGATTAAACTAGATATCTCTATTATATAAGGGAAGGGGGAGGAAGATGGTGTCCCCTCTTAAAATACGATAATACCCTTAATGAATTGATGATGCTAAAAGACTTTAATACCCTTAATGTCTTAATATAAAAAACTTATGAATTGATGTGCTATACTACCATAATAAAGAATACATTATTTATTATTTGATTTAATTAATTAGTGAAAATTCAAATATGATCATTATTCCAATTGAATTAAAACATATATGGAATATATTTTGAATTCAAATCATAGTTATTTATAAATCGATGACTAATTATTAGATATAAATTAATATATCAAATATTTCTTAACATTTTAATTAAATACATATACTATAATATATTTTTTAATCAATCGCAATTTTCATAGGTCAAGCACGCATCGCGTGCACATAATTACCTATTATGATCAAAGAGTAAAGCTTTAACAAGTGTACATAATGAATAGTGATTCTTAACATTTTTAGTCAGTCAAGTCTTCTTGTTTATTGCCTTCTTGTATTGGTGGACAATTTTACATACCGAGTAGATTAATTTTGTGTGTTATAATTAAGTTTAATTTCGTATTCAATTCATTGTTAATTTGCATGTCGTTATTAGCATTTTTTCACTAGAATTATTATTAACTAATAGCTAATTTGAGCATGACTTTTTATATATACAAGTCCAACTTCATCTACCCATTTGGTCATTTCTATTTGTCTTCTAATTGTATGCATGTAATGATAACGAGTAAATCACATTTTTTTTTCCAATCTATATTTTAATTGAAGTTTTTATGCACAACCAATTTCTTAACTTGTTTAGTAAGCTAGGCATGCTTGTATAAGTGTACATTAGAGGTGATCATGGGCCGAGCCGGGTTCGAGCCGGGCTTGGCCTAAAATATAGTCCCTTTAATCGGGCTCGGGTCGGACCAGGCTTGGATRCGGGTCTAAAGCTTGTGTCCAGAGCCCAAAAAATAAGAGCGTGTCTAGCTGGCTTTTCGGGCCGAGCCCAAAAAATTAACCAAATTGCCTAAAATTTGATCGCCAAAGCCCGGACAAAAAACGAAAATTTTGGACCGAAAAAGTCGTGACCAAAGCCCGCAAAATTTCGAGGCGGACTATTTTGATCACCTTTAGTGTACATGCACATCAAACTATGCATGCTGACGATTCTAGCAAAATTTCATAAACCTTATAGGCTTATATACTCGTAAATTTTTTAAAAGAATTGTAAAAAATTTTATTTATTTTGATGATCCAAAAAAAATCATAAGAAGTTATATTTACAAAATTACAAGATACTCTGTATCATTTTTTTATTTAACTAAGGCCCTGTTCTCGTCAACTTATTTAGATAAATTTCAATAAGTAGTAATAAGTTCAGTTCAGTAGCAATAAGTTCAGTTCAGTAGCAATAAGTTCAATACATAAGAAATTTGTTGAGGTTAAATAAGTTCAGTTCAGCAAAATTCAATTGACGATAAATGAACCTTTTGCTTACATCTTTTATCAAACATATATCTCTATTATATAAGTGAAGGGAACAATGGTGTCCCTCTTGAAAATTRCAAATATACCCTTTAAACTTAGAAAAATTACACAACACCCAATTAATGTTTACATAAACTTGCCAAAATAGTTATTCAATATAATCAATTCAAATATGAGAGATAACTAAATTCTTGATTAATAATCAACAAAGTAATAAAGGGAAAGTCTAGCTATCATCAACTAGCAAAAACTTATATTAACCCTAATTTAGACAAATTTTGTAACATAATAATCAATCAACACAATACTTAATAAACACATAAAATTTCAAATAAAATCAATTAAATCAATTACTCTAATTTGCTGGTTCCACAAGTGTTACTTTTTTTATTGCTTTGGACAGGAAGGTGTAATTTAAAATCTATTATACAAATCAACACTACAACTATATTGTATATGTGTTATTTAAAAATTAAAGTTCATAAAAGCAGAATACGAGTCTATCAAAACATAAATCATTTTTTTTTATTCGAGATTCATCACAAAGAGAAAATCATAATAATTTAACAAATCGTATACAAAACAATTTTTTTGTAACTACATGCACGCATCGCGTGCTAACAGTCTAGTAATATATTTTCGCGTTTCATTTTCCTTTAATTAAAAATCATGTACCCGAGTAAAAAAATCCAAAAAGGAAAAAAAACAAAAGGATCGAAAGGAATATATTGAATAACCATCGAACGTACACTCCTGGAAGGATTGAGATTTTAATTAAGAGGGACCTTTAGGCGATGGAGACATTTGTCTTACTAACCATTTTTCACACACGCAATCCCCTCTCCTTACGGGACCAAGTTTCCTTTTTTAAATTATAATTTTCATCGCGGCTCGTTATATCCCTACCTCTTTTTATAAAGAAGTATTTTGAATTCTTTTATTGAATTCGACTCATTTATCTCCTAATTATTACAGTACGAATAAATTAAAATAAAATCAATGTGAAACTTGTTATTAAATATTTTTTTAGGGAGATCGAGAAAAAGAATGAAATTTAAATACTCCGTAATGTGATCATAAGATATCGATCTTTTAAAAGTAATTCTGCATGAAGAAAACATTTGTAGTTTGAAATTTAAAAATTCCTTTTAGAATAAGATGGTACATTAAAATAACGGACTAACTATTTATACGGTCAATGTGTTTTTATTTAACATCAATCCAATCTTGAATTCTTACGATAAGGGAGCTTGGGAGCTACAAATTTAATACGCCTTGGATTGTCGGTAAATCACACGCTATCGATCTAATGATTTATTAATGTTTATTTTTGCTTAGTGTTTTTTGATTGTTTTTTCCATCTTTATCATACTATTTCAAAGGATATTCATTAGCTTTTATCATATAATCATACATACCAATATTCTCTCGATTATTACCCTATTATATTACGCGTCTACACTTATATTGTTTCCGTATATTGGAACATGAATAATGCATTAATTTAATAAAAAAAGGTAAATTTTGCATCAAATAAAGAGAAAAGTACTACTTTATACCTTATACAACTGTGAAAAGTACAAAATTAGTGTTTAGAGTCAAAATCTCTCATCACATCGTCGACAATTCATCGCATACGTAATCATGACGGACCTCCACGCAATGAGAACAAATGAAAAAAAATCCTTAAAAATCATATCGTGGACACTCTCAAATATGATCAGATGCAATCATACAATAATAAATAAGAAATAGGTTCAACAATTAAAAAAAGATACTCTTTAATCTGATAAGATCGTCTTCTAAAGGAAAATTTTCTACTTTTTTTTACTGGCTAATTAGTACCTTAAATACTTTGAATTGGATTGATCGTTTTACTTTTAACTTAAAATAAACTAAACGAATTGAATTAAATTGTTCATACCCTAATATCGAGTAAAAACATAATGAAAAGTTATTTTTGTGACTCCATTCTTACCTCGAGGCCTTATCGTGAGACAAAAATTAATTTGAAACTGAACTGAATTGAAATGTTACAGCTGAATTAAACATGTCATTTGACAAACTTTTATTTTAATCATGCATAATGCATTAGATAAGGTTTTTGAAATAAAGAAGATTACTATAAAGGTTACATATTGTCAAAATGTTGACTATATTAATTTTAATTAAAATAAAATAAAATCACATTTTATATTCGAATATATGGATCAAGAGTGGACTAAACGTATAATTTTTTAGAGGCATATTATACATTGTTGTATAATTTTTTTCCTTCAATTCAACATTGATGAATGAGTATATATTTTCGATTGAGTTTATTGGTGTTAAGAAATTGAGACACTTCGTAATAACTTGAATAATTAAAATGTTCCGAAAGAGACGGCCAATTTAATTTGATCTCTATAAGTTAGTTAACATGTAAACACATACAAATTAATTAATTATGGTTGAATGTTAAGGTTTATTTCTTCTTATGTTGTGGTTATTTAAACTTAATTTCAAATAATGAATAATTTAAGTTGACTAATGACTATACATAATTAGAAAATGTTGTATTTAAGCTAAAGAGAGAGTCTTTAGGTGATGTCAAACAAATAAAAACTAGATTTTCCTCAAGTTTGTTGTCCATACAATGTAACTTCCTTTTCAAAACCTACCATTGTATATTTTGGAACCAAATGCAAACATCAAACTAGGTCTATACTTAAATAATTTATATCTTAATTCGTATTTCATAGGTTTCATAATTTTTTTCCCGTGTCTGTAATTTATGGATATTGCAACATCATTATCGAGTAGTTGTTCATCACTAATAGATTATTAAAATATTAATATTTTACATCAAATTGTATTCCACTATCATAATATCACTACCTTCTATTAGGGGTGGATAGTCTATCCGATGGGTTAACCAGTTTTTCCTGTAATTTATATAGGTTCATACTTTCATAATGTTTATTTAACGAAGTAATTGATTTGATTTGACAATAAATATTTTCCGTTTACCTTTATTATGTCCAACTTGTTGGTTACGTAACTTTAAACTTTCACTCAAACATTAGACTCTCTCCTATTTTAAATTTTAAGAAATCCAACGTAACAATTGTTTATTACATTTTTAGTAACTCCGCCTTATAACATATTATGGAACGGAAAAGATTATTATAAATACCTTTTTTAATTGCTCTTGGTATTTTATTTAAAAACAATTTTTGGAAAATATCAGTTTTCCATAAACCAGTAATTAATCTTGTAAGTGTATCAAATCTTTAGAATAATACATTCGGCCTTACTGGAATTGCAAACGAAGTTCCGTTTTTACTGGAATCAAGTCCACATTTCGTGTGAACTTCCTATACCCCTTCAGATTCTCCACATTCGTAACACCAACGCATGGACGCCTTGCAAGCGTCCAGACGATGTATGGTGGAGGCCTGCGTAGGCGTCCACACCATGGTCTGGACGCCTACGTAAGGCGTCCATACCATGGTCTGGACGACTATATATGCAAGGTGCCATGCCATTCCAAAGTCCACATGTTTTTTACGTGTGTGGTGGTGGTTGTTGGTGGTAGGGTGGCTGTCAGGTGGTGGTTTTTGGTGTAGAAGGTCCTTGGGTGGTGGTTTTGGTGTTGGGTGAGGTGTGTTGGGTGTTAGGGGAGGCAGATTGGAGGAAGGGCGTGTTTGGAGAATTTACACAAAAGTACTTGATTCTAGTAAAAGTGAGCTTCGGAATAGTATCCCTCGCCTTATAGTAACTAAACTCATAACGACTTATAACGAGTAGTTGTCCAATAAAAAAGCATCGGGTCATACAATAAATGATCCGGATTAAATACTTGTATATATTCTATTTAAATATAACGCCAAGGGGGAGCATGGTGTCCCACCTATTAAAAGACATAAATACCTTATGATGTAAAAGACTTAATTGTCCTTAATTAAAAAATAATAAATTCTCTCTTTATTTTTTTACTCTCATAATATATAAATCAATATACAAAAAGTATATTGATATTTTTTCCCATGAATACAAAAAGAAAAAAGAAATGTTAATAATTATGTAAATCATTCAATAAAAATACATTAATACATTGACTTAATTTTGAAAAAAGTTTAATTAATAGTATTGAAAAAATTCAAATATAAATACATTTAATTACATGGAATAATTTTTTCACAGAAGCCGTTAATCATTGCAAATTATTTTGAAAATCATATTGAATTCAATATCTATTTATTTCTTATGTATTTCAATATTCTATTTGTATTCAATGTAATTAATATTTTCATCTCTTTGCAAGAGATTCAGTTGAAAAGAAAAATTACATCGAAAAATTTGAAAATCATAATAACTCACCGCCATGTGTAACTTGAAACTGTACCCAATAAAATGATTTTTTAATTGAATATTTGTTTAAATATAATTTTTAAATGATCGCACGCATCGCGTGCTTATAGTGCTAGTATATTACTACTGCCAACTCCGTCGAAGTATCTATTAACCTATAGACGACAAGTGAGGCTATGGGTGTTATAAACAAATGAATCAACACTCTATGGTCATAAACTAGTATAATAAATACCATAAATGTATAGAATAATCTAATACAAAGTAAATCTCTTCGTTCCATATTGTTTTGTGGCACTTTTTTCATTTGATCGTTTCAAATGAATTTGTGGCATCGTTCTTATTTCTTCTGACATACTGTTTACTATTTTTTTTAATAGATGACTTTCATTTATCTTACTTTCCCCATTTACACATTATTCTTCAAATCTATTTTTGTTTTTTTATCCGCTTCTATTAATAAGTAATTATTTCTAATTTTTCCTAAACTAATAAATACATAAAAATATGGAACGGTAGGAATACGGAGTACAATAAAAGTAAAAAAAGAATATTGGTAAAGAAGAAACAGAAACAGGAAGAGGAGGAGAGAGAAAAAAAGAATTCCGCGTAGACAGAGAGGTAATAAGACTTAATTATGATTGCGACAACTTCCATTCGAATCTTCTCAACAAAAAAGCCCATTTCATCAATATCATACACAATTGCCATAAAAATTTTATTCTCTCGTCTCTTTCTTACTTCTCTCTCCTCTTGATTCCCTAGCTCTTCCTCTTTGCTTTTTCTAAACCCCAGATAACAAGCTTGATTTTGTTTTGCTTAACTTACATGATATGATCTTCCCTTCAAACAAATGATTTTATCATCAATACATCATCATCATATCATTATTATTATTATTTGTTTCCTTTGTTCATTTACATACAATTACACACATATTTTTTCACCCTAGTTTTTCCCACCTTAATTGTTTTGTTCATCTCACATATATCATACTACTCTTTTCAGCATAAACACTAGTCAAATAATTCTCCTACCATACATCTTTTTCTCTTCCCTTCCTTTTTTCCGCTTCAATTCAATCCAACCCATCCCTCTCTTCTATTCTATTCGCTTTCTAAAATTGTCGAAATTATAGATACTTCTCGTTTTTTTTTAAATCGCCTTCATTCTGGGAGGGGGAAATAATATTAATCGATTACATGGAGAGGAACACCACTTACATCATCACAACAACAACAACGAACAAAACAACAACAAACCGCAATTCATCAGCAACAACATAATCATCATCAATCAACAACACAACAAGGGTTCAATCCGATGATGAGGCGGCGCGGCGGTGTCGGAGGAGGAGAGCAGGGGATAGGTTTCCGCAATGGAGGCGTGCAAGAAACGAAGAGTTTCGAAATAACGAGCTGATTTGGCCGTAGTTTCATGAAACGAAGCCGTAATAAGCTTCTTGGAAGTGTTGCCACTAAGATGCGAGAGATAGGGTTTTTTAATCGCAGCGCTGAACAGTGTAGTGCAAGTGGAAAACTACTCAACCCGTTACAAGGTACGGTCGTTTACGCTTTTCACATTAATGTTTATGCGACACCGTCCGTCCTAGAAAATTGCTACATTCGTCTTTCATAAATTAAACTATTAATTAATAAAATGGGTAGTTTTGGTCGAAGAATCGTGATATTTTAAGATTTTTTGATTAGTTTTTGTTTTTATATATTTCAGAGCAATATTGAATTCGATTTTAAAAAAGAGTTTTAATTCAATAATCACCAGCTCATATAATTAATTGATAGCATAACAACACTAAGTGAGTGTTGTAATGTTAATGATTATCAATTGAATTAAAGATAATTTTAGGATTTTGTTAACTATTTGTTTTGCTTTTGTTATCACAATGTTTGAAAAATATAGTTTTATATATCAGTACATGCATACATCCTTGTTATTTGTTGTTATTTTTATTAACTAAAGCGATGGGAAAAAACTATTTAATGTAAACAGTACAATTAAATTAAAATTATAGTGGTATATCTTTCCATCCCGGTTGCAGGAGATTCCGGGATTGATTCTCTTAGGGCGCAAATAAAAAATAGTCAAATGTTGATTGAGAATGTTCTAGATAAATGACATACATGGATTGGATTGAGGAATAGTTTATTTTGATTGTTTGTTGAGAAGCTTAGGGGTGTGAGACAATGGAGCCAGAGGCAATGAGACACACAATCCCATTCACAACGAGATGCCAATATTTCACAGCAAGGATGCAGAGGTTATGGACGAGGACGAGACGGCCGGGCCCATCAAGGAAGAGCAAGAATTGGCCGAGGGACGATGTCGTCGGAGGAGAGAGGAGGAAGAGGGGGATTCCGAAGGGGAAGCACAAGGGAGCCTACTAGTACCCACACAAAACGACGACGAAAGAAGGGGTGAAAAGCAAGAGGGCAAGGACGACGACTGCTTGGGATGAGCACAGTGGTGCAACACAAACCCTAATAGTGTTGTTGCCAGCAAGCATAGGTTGCATGAAGGAGAGTTGGAGGAGTTCATGAAGGCAGCAGATGCAGGCCGAGGCGCAGTGGAGGGAGGCGTATACGAACGGCGAGGGAGGAGGAGCGGCGGAGGCGGGAGATAGAGTGGAAGGCACAGGATGGAGGCCTTGAGAATGAGGAGGCTTATGATGAGGAATGATGGAGGGAAAAGAAGAGCAGAGGAAAATAAGGGAATGATTAGGGCTTGAAAGAGGGATGCCTTATTACACTACTCTTAATAAGCTAGAAAGAAACTAATAAATATTAACGGTCCACAAGTCACAACTCACAATCGTCCAATGAGGTAACAACCCCCCGAACTCGAATCTGAAGTAGCGGATCTAAAATTTGTAGGTTTCGGAAACTAGATGATGAGTAGTAACGAAAACCTCAAATCACACAAGTCATCATCATCATCATTCTTTATTACACAAATCTTCTTCTTTTTTATTATGATTGTAGTAGCTAATTGCTCATTATTATTAGCTAGCTATTAGATCATGCAGTTAGTTTGTCTTGGAAACTTTCTCTCTCTTTTTTCACAAGGTTTAATTTCGTTTATTTAGTTAAATTTCTTTTATTAGTTTAGCTAGCTAGCTAGAAAATTCTTAGTCAAAAGTGATTAGTTATTTGTTGCTAATGTTTATTTTCATATTGAATTTGTACTCTAGCTTTTAGGCTGGATTTTCAATCATAATTTCCTTTATTTTTTTAGATACTAGTACAAATTTAATGCATTATATTTTATTTTTTACTGATTATTTATTATTATATTATTATTATTTATTATTATTTATTATTATTATTATTATTACAATAATATAAATAAGTTCATAGATTTCCTCATTTCCCCTTACGATGTCAAATTTTTATGTGGAAGAATTTGTGACAAAGATTTTTATCCTCCTTTTTGTTTGTATGAACAAATGATTTAGTGGTTTTTTGTGCATTTATTATGTGCTTCGGAATAATGAAAGGTAACGTATTATTTACATGTGTGGCAAAATACTTGGTGATAAAGAAGTAAAGTTATTCCACTTTGTTAATAAGTAAATTGGTGGTTTTTTTTTTTAGGATAAAAATTTGAATAACGCAGTATTCATTTGGACTATATACCACAACAAACAAATTAATATTCCATCAGAGATCTGTTATATACTTAACTAGTATTTTGCAACGGCGATGCGTGAAGTGAATATGTGTCAAAGAAAGAAGTTTATAATTTTTTTTATATCCATATTCTTGGTTTAGTTGTTCATTCATTGTTATCATTATATGGACTATGTCAAAGAAAAAAAATATAAATGTTGAGAAAAAAAAACTCGTGCTTAAATAAAAAGATTAGCAAAATAATAATATTAGAAATATATGATTACTTAATAACAAATTTATTACGGAATAGTAGATGACGAGGATTTGATTGAGTATCGAGGATTCAAAGAATTTCGACCAAAATACAAATGAAAGTCGATCGGTCACAAATAACACAAAAAGAATAATGAATCAAAGTAAATGGTTCTTAGTCGTCAATGAAACTTGAGTAAAGGAGTAGAATCTTTGTTTTGGAATTTTCCCTAGACTAAATTTTCCAAGTAGGTCCACTAAGTATGGTATCATGATTCGTGAATATAATCTGATAGTAACCCCAACTTCTAATATGATTCTCAGTTTTAATTTTTCTTTTTTTGTCAATTATATCAAATTAAAAAATTTTGTCAATTGATTATTTATTAGTGTAACTTAACTATGCAATGTCATTGTTACAAAGTTTATTATGATAAGAAAAGGAAAATCAACTCTAAATATTGTTATACGGAGTAGTATAGTTTGACATTTCAAATTGCAATACCATTTAAACTTGTCAATATTTAATGATAATTACAATTGAGAAGTAAAATAAATTATTAATTTTTTTTAACAATATAATTTAATTCATTAAAGGGTATTAAGGGACATTTCATAGGGGGGACACTATTGCTCCCCCTTGGCTTATAATGAGAGATATTTATATGTATATGAAATCGTTTTATAGCCACTCATAATAAGTAAGGTTGTAATTTTAAATTTATTCTTCAATCATGTATAAATCAGAAAGTACTCGGATTTCTTAATTTTTTTTTTTTGTAAACAATTATACGCATTGTTTATTGTTCGGAGTTCCGTATAGGCTTTTATACTTGTATATGTTGTATATATTTATATTTATTCCTCTAAATTTTATAGAAAGTTTTTAATTTATAAATTACAATACCAGAAGGTTTGTAATGCATCAGATGGCGCATAAAATTTTATTGTACATCAAGCATATAGTGACTCTTTCTATCAATATAGTGAACTTTTATATCATATAGTGACCCATTTTCACTTACATCAATATAGTGATAAAAATAAGGTCATATATTTGATAAAAAGGGTTATATATTAACCTAAATGGGTCACTATAAATTTGAATGCACAATAAATATATTGTGCATCCGATGGTACCTTAATACTTTGTCATACCATAACCTAATTTGTGAAATCTATATGGATTAAATTGGTTAAAGACTTTAAACTCAATGTGTGATATTGGAGTTCCTTTTTAAAAATAAATGAAAGGAAGGCAATCCAATCCCTTTGAACTATTGTATTATGGCAAAGTTATGAATCTAATATAAGCTTTTCTTTGCCCTAAAAAGAATCTCTAAAATACAATAAATAATTTCTTCTATGTTAATTAAAATTATCGCGATCCCTTCAATTAAGTATGACAAAACGGACTACCAATTTATGTGTTAAATAATTTTCTACTACAAAAATTAAGTAGCTCTTCATGTAAGGCGGATTGCGTTATCAAAAAGGTAAAAAAATAAAAAAAAAAATGAATGTTAAATTGCAAGATAGTATATAATATGTACAGAGTTTTTTTTTTTTTTTTTTGCGCCAAATAATAATGCGTTTTTTTTAGCCACACACAAGGCAAAAAGGAATTATTAATTAAAAACATTTCACTTAGCAAAATAATCCCTTTTTATTATTCTATGTATGTATTGCGGCGATATGCCACTGTATTGTATTACATATATTTTTGATAAATTAATAGAAATTAAAATGCAATATATATTTACTTCCTTGGTATTTTCGAAATACTCTACTCTAAATTTTTCATTGATAGAATTTTATAATCATTATATTTTATTATGCATAAGGTTTTGGAAGTTGTAATTGACACGAGTTCCCAAGTTCGTTGTTTCGCATATTTTTGCTCATTTATTTTATATATAGCTTCCTTCAGGATAAATAAATTAAACACAAATGAAATGTGAGAATTGGTATGAACGGTGAATTTTCGAATCCAATATTCTTCTCACAATATGTTGAATATCCAATTGCCAAATTAATACGAAGTTATTATTATATATGTTCGTTTCTTGCCATGTGCAAAAGGTTTTATCTTACTTCAGAATGTTCATTTATATTTCGTGATTAGTTTGAGATAGAAATAGTCAAGGAATCGGAAGAAAGGAAAGGGAAGATTTATAAAATTTCTCTCTAAAATTTAATTTCTAACAGTGAAACGACGTTGGTTTATTAAAGAAAGAGGAAATTGAATCCTTTCACTTCTATTCTCTTCCCTCCCAATCTCCATGTTTTATATCCAAATTAAAAAACCACAGGTTTAATTTCTCACTTTCTCCTCTCTCTCTCTCCTCTTCCTTTTTCTATCCATTTCTTAATCTATCTACTCGCTATGTACACCTTTCAACATCATTGAATTAGTTTTTCACGATAAAACAAGCTAATCAATTCAATTAGGGAATAACTCTAAAATTGCATAATTTCAAGGTCGTTATGACGTTATGTATAAGTAAAATTTAAGAAAAATCATATAGAGAACTATAATTGTTGATGATTAGTTTCCAACGAAAAATCAATCCATTCAATAATAGGAGTAGATTACGTATAATAATTGAAGGTGTACCACCCTATCCATTAACATAAATGCCGCAGGTTTACGGGCATTGACAGCTTTGAAGGTGTACTGCGTACAAATCGACCGTCAATCACATCCACTTTATAATAACCTACTACTTGATTAATACCGGATTATCGAAAAAAAAAAAAAAAAAAAAATCATTCTTTTTAGTTATATACTATCTTCGTTTTTTTAGAATGTCCCACTTGTGTTTTTTATGTGAGAGCTTTTTGATTACAAAGTGAACATCTAAAAAAATGAGGTAATATATTTTTATTATTTCTGATCACAATTTACTATCAAATTTACACGAAAACTCGCAGTGAGTAGGTATAATTCCATATTTTTTTTATCATAACCATGGTTAATATAATAAATATAAAATAGATATAATATAAAGTAAAAGTTGAACGTACTTTTAAAAAGTGAGCTACAAAGTATTATACGGAGTACGTATTTTATATCATCATCAATCACGATGGTAAGAGTCAAATTTGAATATAGTATATAGCTCAGAGTAGAAACATTATGAAAACAAAGGGATT
>SNQN01010536.1:0-21636 GCA_008642245.1 Bassia scoparia | reverse complement strand
ATTCTCATTAAACTATTAACTTGTCTAGGGAAACAAGTTTCTAAACTAGCTGGTTCCCAGAACCAACCATATTCATATTTTAATCATCCTGTTTCCTGTAATGGTTTGTCATCATTAAAAACTTAGGAACTCAACAAGTATCCATAGGAAGATATGTGTAAGGCGACAAAAAGATTCATTCACATATAATACAAAATATGGATACCAATAAGCATTCTAATATTATAATCATTATTTCAATAATATTGTTGTCTTAAAGAACTTTGCCTAATGTTCTCGAACCTGATGATTTCATTTTCATTGTAGTTTGACGATCTTCCAATGTAGTCCTAATAACAAATAAAAAAAATTATAGAGGTTAATGAGAAGGTTGCAAGAAAATATAATAATTAGTATGAAACTAAAATATGCACAGTTGGTTCAAAACTAATGACAAGAAAATTCCACACGATACCATTGTATTTTGGGAAATTCTCAATGGTAACCATGAGTTTTTGCGGATTCCCAACGGTAACCACGAGCGTTAAAATGATGGGCTTGGTGGTGTTGGAAGTTGAGAAAGTTTGGGTTTCAAACGATGGATTGGGCTTGGGGCTCAAACGAACAATTTTTAGGGCCAAGCAAGGGCTATGTTGACAACTTCATCTGTTTTAGAAAGAATTAGACCCTTAGTGAATTAGCTTGGTCTTTAGAGAATGCAAATGCGAATGCATGTCCTAATTTCATGCTCATCTTTCCAAGAATGTATGTATGGTGAATGCAAGGCACCTGTAGATACCTACATTTGTCCCTAGCCCAATACGGCCGATAGACCCTAAAAAGGCAAGTTTTCACTACACCGGGCACGTTTCTGTACATATAAAAAAACCCTTAAAAGCAAGTTTTAGTTCTAAAATATTCTGAACTTATTTTTAAACATTTTCTGGAATTTGTTTGGAATTTTTATGAATTTTTCTAAGCATTTTTGGCAATTTTTGGAATTTTCAACAATTTAATTAATATTGCGATAATTAATTAAATTACGAAAACAATTCCAAAATTCATGAAATTTTAGCATAACACACTATTTTTTACAATGAATTTTATGCATATTTTTTCCATGATTTTTGSAGTGGGGGAAAATTAGTTATCACTTTTCGAAGCAAAAACGCGCACCCGAGCGAAACGGCTCATTTCGGGAGCTTCGGGGCCCACAAGAATATCTCCTCAAATCAATCAATGATTTTGTCTTATAATATCGCAATCAAATAAAATCAAATGATATTTTATTTCGATTTTATATTATACGCAATCTTCTAAAAAGGGCCAAACGAATCAAAATCGCAATAAAATCAGTAGCAATCATATAAAATCACACGAAAATTTTATATGATTTTATCTCGATTTTATTTCATTACGATCTCACTATTCGAGGCAAGGAAAATCAGCCAAATATCCAAAAATCGCAATAAAATCACTTGCAATCATCTAAAATCACACATATATTTTATATGATTTTATCTCGATTTTATTTCATTACGCTCTCACTATTCGAGGCAAGGCGAATCAGCCAAATATCCCGAAAATTGCAATAAAATCAGTTGCAATCATATAAAATCACACATATATTTTATATGATTTTATCTCGATTTTATTTCATTYCGATCTCARTATTCGWGGCAAGYCGAAMCAGCCAAATATCCCGAAWATRGCAATAAAATCAGTTGRAATCATAWAAAATKARYRATAMATTTTATATGATTWTATCTRMATTTTATTTKGATTTCYACCCTTGCCTATAAATACAAGAACCCCGGCCTTCATTTGGACAAAATGCACGCACTTCATACACCCTCACTCTGCCCGTTTCTCTCCTCCTTCTCTCTCAAATACTCTCTTACTTTGCATTCAAATTCACAAATTGTTTTGCAATTCTTTTACACATAAAATACAATTCAAAGGTCTCTTTCAAAGGTTCTTCAAAGGCTACAAGGGTTCTTAAGGGTCCAAAGCATCGTTCTCGATTGAAAGCGCCGTGTTGCAAGGTTAGCATGAGGCCAATGTCTCAATTTCTTTACACCCTTTTGCATGCTTGTTAGAAATTTGACTTTCAATGTAATTGGCATGTAATATTGATTAACAAACTATTCTACATGAATTAAAATCAACATTAGGCACAACCTTAATTCTTGTTGAATGCTTGCATGCTTGCAAATCACACAAAAAAACCCATATAAAGAATAAAAGCCTAATGAGGCTAAGAACACCAAACATTAAACATTAAATCAGTACACACAGAAGAGATTAAAACTATTATTTATTTTAATCTTATCCCTCAATTAGCTATCACAAACCTAGACTTCCCAGTTCCCATCTYTCCATCTATAATTAGAAATTGGACATACTTAAATCCAATCTTCCAAAATCGACAGAAAATTGCACTCCAAAGAGCTCTGATATATGGTTTTCCTAATTTAGGGATTTTGACAACGAAAGAGAAATGCTCGATTCGTGAGTCTTAACTCAACCACCCTAGCACAACACAACTCAAAATCAAACATAAAAAATGACTTTAAAAAGCAGCGAGCTCACACCTTGACGAATTCCAGGAGCAACGGATCGAATGTTGGTCAGTTCCACTACTCATTCGTTCGGTCCTTCCTTCGATTGCTTCAGTGAACAACAACAAGAAGAAGAATGTTGGTGAGTTGAGCAGCCAATAGATTACAATTTTGGGAAAAAAACGAAAAAACTAGATCTAAACCCCCAAAAACGAAAAATCAAAACAAAAATTTCTAAAACTAAACCAAATAAAACAATATTGTGACAAAAAAATCAATTGTTTGTTTCAAAATCAGAATAAAAAAAAGGAATTTAAACAAAAGAAATCATATTCTTTTTTAAAAAAATGAAAAACGAAACCAAAAAATAAAAATACGAAACCCTACCTCGATKTGCGGTGAGTCGGGTGCGAGCAGCGGTGGCGCAACGACGAGCAAGGAGCGACGAAGAAGTAGTGTCGTGGTGGTGGTGGATGACAAAAGAGAGAGAAAGAGAAAGAGGGAAACGAATTAGGAGAAAGAAAAAAAAGGGGGTCGCCGGAGGAGGGAGAAGGAGAGAGAGAGAGGCCGGAGTGGTGGTGGGGTCGCCAGTGAGAGAGAGACGCCAGAGTGGTCGCCGGTGGAGAGAGAGAGAAAGGAGGAGGAGGTTCAAGGGTTTCGTGGTTGAGAGAGAGAGAGTGGAGTGTTTGTGAGGGTTTAAGGGTCGAATACAAGTGAGGAGTGTGTTTTAGGGTCGAAGAAAGAGAAAAGGAAAGGAGAAAAAAAAGCATTTTTTATTTTTTTTTAAAAAACTTACCGACCGAAAAATCGGTCGATAAAAATTTTATTTTATTTTATTTTATTTTAATTACGTGCTAATGGAAGGAAAGTTGTGGCACAAAAAAATCAATAACTTACCGACCGAATTATCGGTCGGTACACCGACCGATTCTAAAATCGGTCAGTAATACCGACCGATAATTCAATTGATATATTACACCGACCGGTTTCGGTCGGTGTCGGTCGGTGTTACCGTGTCGGTCGATGTTACCGACTGATGTTATATTTGCACAAGCATTTGCACAAGCATTTGCACTCTTTATAGGAAAAGTTATATTTCCTTTATCGATTTCATCTTGTATCCTATTTCTGAAAATTACACAATCATTAGTTTTATGAGTAAAGGCATCATGCCATTTGCAGTAAACTTTTCCTTTTATTTCGTTAGGATCTCTTTCCTTATGTCTACCCACTAGTTTAATCTTCTTAAACTTCATAAGCCAATCAAAGATTTCATCACATTTTTTTATGTCAAATGTATATTCTCTTATTTGGTCAGACTTGAAGTCCTTCTTCTATGAAGACTTTTTGTTCACTAGTTGAGGACATTTAAATGGTGGGCCTTGAACAACTTCTGCCATCGCCACATCCATTTGATCACCATCTTGATCCTAGCTCTCTTCTGTGCTATTAGCATAGTTGGCGTAATACTTATGTTTGCTTCTAGATTCTTTAGCCAAACACCTTTCATACGCCACCACCGCACTAGCTAGAACCACGAAGTCAGGGAAATGTTGTCCTTTAAATTTCTTTCTAAAAGGAAAAGACAACTCTTTCTGGACCATAGAAACGAACTTAGACTCGGGTAGGTTAAGATGACATCTGATTTTTGGCTCTCTTAAACCCGACGATGTTATCCTCTACAGGCTCCCCCTTGTCCTGAGTTATCTTTGCTAAATCTCCAATGGAGACCCCGGCTTCCACTCTAGTAAAATGACGATGAAACTTCCCTTGTAGATCTTGCCAAGTCTGAATCGAGTTTGCTGAAAGATGGGTGAACCAGGAAAACGCAGTCCTAGTGAGAGAACTAGAGAACAACTTGAGTTTCAGGTAATTGTTGTCTGCTGCCTCTTTGCATTGGCAGTTAAACCTAACCAAACGTTCTTCAATAGACACTGATCCGTCGCCAGTGAATAAGGGAGAAAATTCAGGAACTTTGAACCCTCAAGGAAACGGATACATCTTGTCGATCCACTCAGGATAAAGATTGCAAGTCCCTATCTTGGGAAAACCAGCGTTGTTCCTCATGGCTCTTTGAATCATCTCTTCCATTTGTCTAAGGAGGGGTTCGTGATGAACCTGTCCCATATGGAAGATTTGATCTTGGCCATGCATGTGGATGCCGGTTATCTTGGTAATAGGCAGCATGAGGTGTCTCCTCGAAAGAATTTTGGTTATATCCAACTCCAGGCTAGAAACCTCCAGTATTACTAGAGGTTTGTGTTCCCATCACCTAAGGTCCCCCATAGGATTACCGTATGCATGTGGCCCTTTCCCCCAACGGTTACTCAGAGAGGGATGCATTTGGTAGGAGTAAGCCTGATGTAAATAACCCTAATTCCCATTTTGTGGATAGTAAGTGGGTTGTGGTGGTTAAGGAGGAGCAGGATATGTACTTTGAGGAATAGGTCCATTAGTTGCGCTTTGAAAACCGCCACTAGTGGGGAAAACCCTCCAATTGCATAATCATTTGCCCCTAGATGAAAGGGTTGTTTCAGTCGGTGGAACAGTTCCTATTGGCGTTGTCAAGGAGATAGAATTAGAAGTCAAAGGAACAAAAGAAGGTCCAGCATCACCATGGCTATAGCCTGACCTTGGGCCTGCTTCTTTCCCTTGGCTCTTATTCCCTTCATTGGCATCTCGGAGAGGGATACTCCTTGATACTGTCTGAAGAGCCGGAGGGACGTTAGTTCCTCTCATAGTGCTTGTTCTATGATAACCCAAGGGTGGTTCCTCCCTAAGATTTTCGACTGTTATTCCTGAACCTCTAGCAGTTCAAAAATTCATCAACCATTCATTCAGTTGATTATGTATCTCCAATAAAGGTTCCAACCGAGTAAGTACCTCAATAGCAACCGTCTAAGATAACGCCACGTTAGTAGCATTCAACGTATCGTTGATATCCAATATAATCCTATCCACTTGTCTGGTAACTGCCTGCTATGAGTGGGAGACAAAGTTTTGCAACTCGGCCTAGGAGTCTCATGTACCATACCTCTGTGGAGATTGTTGAACCGTCCCCTTTGATTCTCCATCAAATCTTCCAAAAGTCTTGTAACAATATATATCCATGTATTGCGTGTATATTGAATTGAGCAAACCCTTGGATGAGGATGATTGATCTTCCCCCCTGATTAGGTGCAAATCGTCCAATCTTTGCATTTGAGACTCGGTTTGCTCAGGAGGAGCAAGATCTTCAACAAATTGTTGTTACGAAAGAGTTTCTAAATTAACAAGATCATCGAGCGGGTTTTCAAGATTTTGTTCGGATGAGTTACCATCCTCTTGATTGCCCGACCTTCGTGCAGATCTCTTAGGGGCCATGGTTGAGAAGTAAGTATGCTTTTGCAAAATTCTCTCCCACTATGGTCGCCGAAAAACCTGTTGAGGTGATTTTGCACTTCACCAACAAGTCAACCGCCCAATATTGTTCTTAGTTCGGTAGGGTGCTGCCCCTCTGATTACTAATTATATTGAAAACCTCGCTAACGTAAAATGGCTCCTAATCGATCAGAGTTAATCAAGAAGATGGGACATAAGGAGAACAACTTGTTGTGGAACAAAGTTAAGACATAAAACAAACAATAATGAAAAGAGACAAACACCATCCATTATAAAGGGATAAGTATCAAACTACCATTGTATTACAAGGAAGGATGATTACCTCCATGATTATACAAAATGGGATGAAAATCGAACAACTTACTGCTCCATGATAGGATGAACTACGCTAGACTAATCTAAGCTACGCTAAACTAAACTAACTTGGCTACTAAGCCAAGTGTGGCTAAAGGAAACTAAATGCAAAACAGAGATAAATTGATGTTGTTATTTACTTCTGTATCGCTGCATCTATTTATCGACCTCCAAGGGTATAGATTGTGGGTGGAAGTTACTTAATCTGACGGTTTCTTGCCGCCTCTTTTCCTATTTCAAGTATTCATAATTTCCCTCTAAATCCTGTTGTCGCTTGTTCTTTATGGGCTTGCTTTTGGGCTATCTCCTCATGGGCCATCCTTACCACAATTCCATTCTAATGCTATTGTTGAATCGCTAGACTGAAGCTATATTAAGAATGTCGTGTATCGCTTATCTTCTCTTTATACCTTATTCATTGCTAGTTACTTACTGCTGGTTAAACTCTCCTAATTAAGTCAACAAAGTCAACTATATATTTTTAGTTCGTAATATCAACTATATATTTTTAGTTCGTAATAGAAGTTCAACTCAACCACCAACTATGGTGGTTCAAATGAAGCTGATCCCCGATCAACTACCCCAGCAGACTGAGCTTATAGAATGCTCAAATTACAACACTTTGTCTCTCAAAACAATAAGCCTGATACGCTTGAATGAGAGTATTTTTAAACCTATGTGGTATTAGGGTTTATATATGCTAGTTTTCGTCTTTGAGAAAGAGTACTTTTGCAATTGTGTATTCAAATTTTAACCGTGAAAAAGTGTTCGGGTTTGTGTGCTAGCTTATGTCCTTAAGTAAGCCTTTGGTCCGTTGCATGAAATCATTAGGATATATGTTCCTTGGAAATAAGGATTATTTCATGGAAAATATATCCACTGATTTTATTCGACATCAAATAAAATCAGTATGAAGTCATGCAATATACTTACCATACTTAAGAATCCTAGCTTGCACAATAAACCATGTATCCGTTCAATTTTAAAATCAATTTTACGCGAAAACTTTCCAAAAATATGAATACATGAAGTAAACTCAAGAAGACTGGTTCGAATCTGTTCCCAGGCCAGATTGTTCCAATCAACCAAGTTTACTTGTAGTTGTGTATGATAAGTAACCGAGGTTCCTTATCATCCACAACTAATTTTTATAGTGCATTAACAAACCCTAAAACTACTTACATTGCATCTAAGACCTAAATATGTATCACTAAGATCTTGGTCTTCTTTGCCATCATTAAGACTTGGCTTTATGAGCTTCGTTTTTTCATTTATTGAACTTATTCTTTAGTACCTGCACATACAACAAGAAACTTGCATGCAATATAATAGTTCAATGTAGTTTGTCATCATTCAAAACTCAAACTAGGGAACTCAACACTCTTATTCATGTAGTTAAAAAATGAGAGCAATATCTCATCAATAGCTCTTTCATCATTAAGACAGATCCGAAAAGCTTCAAATGGCTACTACAATAGAAAATAAGTTCACCATTTCAACAGCTATGGTTATCAAAATTAATGGATTAATTCATTCATGAAATTTAGTATAAGAGTAGGAATGAGAATATTGTTGCAGATGTCTTATCCAGAGTATAAGGATCATAAATCATGTGTACAATAATCTGAGTAGCTTCCTCAAATCTAGAAGAGATATTAAAGAGGGTTATACTTTAAGTAAAGACTTGGAGATATTATATCAGAAGCTTAGAGATGAAGATACATCCCTAGGTACAACCAACTTGCTATGTGGGATTAGGATTAGGATGCCTGCATCGGAAAGGGAGGCGGTAGCAAGAAGACATATAGCTCGAGTTTAGAATGGTAAAGAAGAAGAACAAGATATTTATTGGGCCATCGGAACAACGAACTAAAACATAAAATATTTTCATACCAACATGCTTACCCTGAGGGTGGTCATCCAGGAAGAGATGGAACATTCGGGAAGATTAAACCATTATTCTACTGGAAGGGACTAGCCAAAGATATCGATCAGGTAGCATGTAAGTGGTTGTACTATCTGTCAAGTAGAAAAGTATGATACTGCAGCTAGACCTGGGCTATTTCATCCTTTGTCGAAGAAGTATGGGTTGATATCAACATGGATTTGATAAAATAGGTATGATCTTCCTAAATCTATGGGGAATGAAGTTATATTTGTTGTGGTTGACAAGCTCAACAAAGTAGGACACTTCACTACTATGCAAGTAGCACAATGCTACCTTGACTATGTCTTCAAGTTACATGAGTTTCCCAGGTCCATTGAAGTGATAGAGATGTTGTGTTCCTTAGCAAATTTTGGAGTAGATTGTTTTCATTACAGGGCACTGAATTCAGATTATCATCGTCATTCCATCTTGAATCAGATGGACTAATTGAGATGGTTAATAGATTCTTTGAAACATATTTGAGATGAATGGGTGGAGAAAGCCCCAAAGATTGACGTATGTGGCTACTAATAGCTGAATGGTGGTACAACACACTATCATACTTCCACAAATCTTACACCTTATGAAATAATGTATACAATAAGCCACCACTAATACATTGAAAAGGAAACCAATGATTAACTAGATAGGAGTTATATTGAGAAGGGAATCAATGATCACAAAGGTAAAAAACATCAACTCAATAGAGTTGTGTGCAGGATGAAGAAAATGGCTAACAAGAAAAGATATGAAAGAAGCTTTGAGGAAGGAGATTAAGTCTAGTTGAAACTGCAACCATACAGGCAACACTCAGTACATTTAAGGGGAAATCAGAAGCTTAGTCAAAAGTATTAGGGCCACTATCAAAATTAAGCTACCTTCTTCTGCCAAAATACATAATGTATTCAATTCATGTATCACAATTGAAAACATTCCATGTGAATTCTCCAATCATAACATCACTACCAGATTGGACTGAAAATAACAATTAGCCAAACAAGCCTGAACCAACAACTATACTGCAACTGAGAACTATATAGGATGATCAAGGAATTAGGGTTCATTACTTGGTACATTGGCCAGGTTGTCCTGAGTTTGAGGCTACTTGGGTGGACGTATCTGAATTTTTACAACAATATCCTAATGTTTCTATTCAGATTTGAGGACAAGCCTATTCTTGGCAGGGGACGTATAATAAGGAAGTTAGTTAAATTAGTTAGGATTTATGAATGACTAAGATCAAGTTAGTCAAACTTGTTTTTGTTATGGTTGTTAGTTGTAATCTAGTTGTATATGAGCTAAGTAACAGTTGTATTAGAGGATGTAGCTTTCTCCCTTCTCATTGTGAAAACATTCATTCAATAATCGAAATAAACTTCTTATTCTTTCCCTTTCTATTCTCTATTCTTTCTCCCTTCTCTATTTCTATTTCTATTTATTCTAGCTATTATTGCATTTTTGGTGGGTTCTTGTTGTTACAAGGATAACTCCCATATCATTTGGTATCAGGGAAGATGTTCTAAATTACAATTTTGCAACCCAAACACTAAACCAAACAAAGCACACAACATGTTTGATCACAAACATTGATCAATTGTTGTGCAGGTACATCATGCTCCATATGGAATACTAATCCAATGGCCAAATCATTTCATTTGATACAAGAGATCAACTTGTTACAATTATTAAACCAATATATAAATCATACTAACTTAATTGTGCTTATAAAGTAGTCATAAAATCTAATTTTGATTAGTCTTTCATAAATTTAATGTGTACAAAAAAACAATAAGAAAAAAACGAATTTTGTATGAAACACCCATGAGATTTTGTGTTTTCTATAATATACCCCTGTAAAAAAAAAATCTTCTACAATATACCCCGAGGTTTAGTAAGTGTCTACGTAATAGCCAAAATTTAATTTTTTATTATCTTAATATAATTATTTTGGTGATGGTTGCTTCCATTTTTTTTTTTTATGATGGTTGCTACCTTTTTAATGTTTTTGGTTTTTTTTTAAAGTATACTTAACCATATGAGTGGTTAAATTAAACCATTAAGGTTATATTGTGGAAGGGTATCAAACCTCAGAGTTATATTCTGGACGAAATTTTTTGCAGAGATATATCGTAGAAAACGCAAAATCTTAGGGGTATTTTATAAAAAATCCCAAAAAAAAGACAAATTATAAATAACGATTGACTAGTAAAGACAAACAAAACAAAATATCTCTTTTTAAAAAACAAAGTTGCAAAATTAATGAGTTTCTGGTAACCAAAGTTAATTGACTAGTAACTACAATGTACATAAAAATAACATCATATCATATGATTATATTAAGGGAAATTCCCAGTGGTAGTGATGTGGTTTCACGGATTCTCAATGATAGTGATAGGGTTATTTTAATCCCAATGGTAATGATGAAGTTTGTTAATATTCCCAACCATGATGTTATTGAGGAATATTCCGTTAAATGGGTGTTAAAAATTAACCATGGTTTGACTCTTTACCCCATTTAACCTTTTTCACTCCCCCACCTTTAGCACCTCACCACTCTCAGCAGCACCACTGGCTGCCACTGCCTCCATCACCACCGACTCCACCACTCCCAGCAGCACCACCGACTGCCACTGCCGTCACTGCCACCATCGCCACCAACACCACTGCTCATCCTTTATCATCCAACATCATCACTTCATCATCCTGCCACTAGTATCATCATCATGCTCATGCCATTGTTCGAAATTGTTCATCCCCCCAAATCACTCATCATCATCCCATCATTCCAATTGTTCCAAAATCATTCATCATCATGCCATTGTTCCAAAATCATTCACACAAGAATCAAGTCATTTGTTCGAAAATCATCTCAATAATCAGACTTGCAAAAATCTCCCAAAAATTCACCGAAAACTCTTCTAAAATCACCCAAAAATTCATCAAAATTGATCGAAAATCTACCCCAAAAATCCCCTAATTTTGTTCGAAAATTCACCCAAAAATCCCCCAAAAAAGATCAATAATTCACCCAAAAATCCGCCAAAAWTTTTTCTGAAATTCACCATCTTTGAAAACTACCAAAACTGAATTCCCCAAATTCGAAAACTTGCAAAAACAAAACCCCAAAATCGAACAAAATCCCCCAAATTCGAACACCCTATATTCGAACAAAATTGTTCATCCAAATCTTTAAAAAACCAGGAAAGAAAGAAATCATACCTTTATTTCAATACTTGTAATCAAATTTTAACCCAAAACGAATCGATGATGGATGCATTATGACGATGATGGATTGATTGGATGATGATGGTTTGAGTGGATGATGTCAATGGTGTATTGAGTGGATGATGACGACGATTGGCGATTACGAGGGGGAGAGGATCAGAGGAAGGTGGGGATTCCATGAAAACAGGGGGAAAGGAGAGAGAAACGAGGGGAGAGGAAGGCGTTGATGGCAGTGGTGTGGGAGGTGAACGAGGACAGAGAAACGAAGGGGAGATGAGAGAGAAACAAAGGGGAGAGTTGGGTTAAGGAGAAAGAAGAATTAACGGCCAAAACCCAAATTTAACGGCAATTTATCAATTAACATTACGGTTGGGAATCTTAACAAACTCCATCATTGTCATTGGGATTAAAATAACCCTATCACTACCATTGAGAATCCGTGAAACCACATCACTACCACTGGGAATTTCCCTTATATTAAACCGTGCGTCTAATTTGTTCAACCATCCAAAAAATCAATTCAAAATATCATGTACACCTACACATATAACATATGACAACTACAATAGAATCAAAACAATGATGTAACAACTAACAACGCCACCTAGTGATCAACAAAGTGGACAAACAACCAAACCATTCTCATTACATTGCAAGCATTGAATCCACATTCCACCATCATTACCACTTCCTTCTTGATCAAACACCTTCCTACTCCCATTGCAATTGTAACACAATATAAATCTCAACCCACAACACACATTACAAGGCCCTTCACTAAAATCAATTGGTATATCCCTGAACAAACCCCTCAACTTCCCTTGCTCATTCAATGTCAACACTTGCTCTGCTCCGCCAATGTACCTACCTCGAACAAACAGCCTTGGGGGCAAGCACTTTTCCCCCATCACCCTCCACAGCTCGTCTCGATACTCCGAATGAATCGACACGTCTCTCTCGTAGAACACCACCCCGAAGCTTTCGAGGAGAAATCGAATGCTTTGACAATCCTCAAATGTCTTCCTGATCCCTCGCAGACTCGTTGTGTAGATTATCACTGAGTCTATCCCCCCCGGTGGACATTTCGCCTCGAATTCTTCTAATGGGTCGGTTTCGTCTTCGAATTCGACTAATGGGTCGTTCTCATCTTCGGGTTGGAAGAATGGGTACTTGTGTTTTTTGCTACTTGTCTCGATTTCAGCTTCTTCTTCTCTGCTTCTTCTTATGTACTCTGCTACGGCTT
Source organism: Bassia scoparia (assembly GCA_008642245.1). NCBI lineage: Eukaryota > Viridiplantae > Streptophyta > Magnoliopsida > Caryophyllales > Amaranthaceae > Bassia > Bassia scoparia. The sequence continues at coordinate 8,966 of SNQN01010536.1, read as the reverse complement.
CTTCGAATGCTGCCAGAAGTTTCGGATCGAATAAGCTCACTGAATTRATATCAGGCCTTCTAAATGACGAATCATTGAATCCCATATCACAAGAACTCGAATTCTCACTCTCGCATACTAAATCTTCTTCTTCTTTGCAATCTTTCGTCGATTCTTCGCAGCAAACGGTGTTTTCTTGCTTCGTTTCAATGCAACAAGAGCTTGATATCACCATCTCACATYATGGGTCATCCTCCTTCGGTTCTTTCCAACAAGAACTTGACTTCTCTGTTTCATAAACTAACCCTTTCGATATGGAAGGACGAATGTTTTCTTTATCTAATCCCTCCTCATCTTCTGTGAGCTCTTTCATGAGCTGATCAACACTAATCAAGTTGTTATCCTCGAACTCGGGTTTCGGTTTCGGTTTCGATTGAGGAGAAGGGTTTGATTTGGAATGAGATTTGAATGGAAAATTGTCTACAAAAGTAGATTTCAAATGGAAATTATCAACAAGGCCATCAAAAGCACTAACCTGGAGCAGTCGATCTGGGTTCAAATACCCGATTTGCTTCACTGTTTTCAGTTTCTTCATTAATTTCCCCTTCATTCCCTTCATATTTACAGCCTCAACAAAAATCTGACAAAATTTGTTTAAAAAATTGGTTGAGAAAAAGAAAGGAAGAAAGAAAGAGTAAGGAAGTTTTGCAACGTAAGTGAGTGTGAGTATGTGGAGTGAGCAAAAGCAAGACGAAAGATTGAGGAAAAGTTACCGTTGGGAGGGACTAATCAATTATTGGTTTGAAATGATAAGCAATGTCTCCACCTTTTTGTTTTGTTGTTGGTAACGGTCAAAACTTAAGGGAAGAGCAGGGAAGAGCTTCAAGTGTCAAAATTATTACAGTAGATTTATTCATTGTTAAATGTTTGACTTGATTAGTTAATCAAAATAAGTACTCTTTCCGTTTTTTTAGATGTTCCATAGAACGGTTTTTAAGAGTTTATTGAGTTGAATAAAATAGTTGAGTAAGTTGGGTAAAAAACTTGAATAAGTTAGGTAAAAGAGTAAATGTGTGAATGAAATTTTATGAAAAATAGTAATTTTGGGTGAATAGATTGGGTAAAATAATGAAAGTTGATTTTAGAAATGTGAAATTTTTAAAGGAAAAACAAAAAATTCAGAAATCTAAGATTTGAAAAAAAAAAAAAAACCCAAAACGAAATAAGAGAAACGAAAAATGAAAAACAAAAAAAACCCTAGATCTATAAAACTTGAATCCTTAAAATCCCCAAAAACTAAATCGAGAAAAACATAAAAAGACCCAAAACCCTTTCGAAAAACACAAAAAAAAAAAAAAAACCAAGTCAAAAAATTGAAATATCAAAAAAAACTGAAATTCGAAAAACCTCACAAACCAAAAAATTAATCGAATAACACGAACTTTAACTTGAAAAAAATAATAAAACCAAAAAACCTAGATCTATTAAAATAGAACATCAAAATAAATATGCATAAATAGAATTGCCAATGAAATTTCTCTGAAAAACGAGCATAGATTGTAGATCGAACATCAAACAATGAAAATCAACGAAAAATGGAATTTGATTGATAATCAAGCAAGGAGAAAGATTTAGAAGAACTTAGAGAAAGGAGGGAAGTTATATGTAAAAATCAYAAGGGGGAAATAAGGTGTGGATGAGAGTGAATTGGGATGAGGGAGGAGATAAGTTAATTGGGAGGGTAAGAAAGGAGAGAGAAGGGAGAAATGAGTGAATGGATGAGAATGAGAGAGGAGAGAGGTGATAACGTTCAAAACTTCACATGCAAAAAAATATCTAATGTCGTAGTATTTTTTTTTTTTTTTTTACGAGACTTCTAGTAAAAGTTTGTTGTACTTTACAAAATTAAATAAGTCAAAGAGACCGGATTTACCTTAAAACCGGTTTCTTTGTTGTACCTGTGGGCTCACGAAGTATAAGGACCTCAATTTAAGAGATGTGTTACTATAAACCGATCTTTTAGACAGATCTAAGAGACATGTTTTCGTGAATATTCGGTTTCGTAATTTAAGATACTGGTTTTAAGATACCACCGATCTCTTAAAAATGGTGCTTTATCCCAAATTTGTAGTAGTGATGTCTTTTTTGGAATCAGTTGTCACTTGTGGCTTAGCAGCCTCAGTCATCTTCCTAGCAATCTTGCGCTATTCACTTTGTACTTTTTACAGTATTTATTTTTATATACAGACATAAAAACACAATCATACAAGATCTCTGTTTGTTCCGTCTCAACAAGTGCTTTTCGAATATATATATATAGGTATTATAAAAAAATCATATGTATAAAAAAATTGAGATATAGATAATTAAATATGTGCCTCGACAAATGTYAAAAGGCAAATGTAGCAAGTATTTTGAATCAAAGGAGTAGTTTCAACTGGAATTTTAATTAAATTTAGTTGAAATTTTTAGTATCATTAATTCTATCATTTTTTTGGTCTAAGGTTGACAGCAGATCGGATAGAGAAATTTTTGTATTTGATCAACCATTGAGAATCATACATAGTCACACTTTTTCGAGTCGAGCTCAATATATATATATAGTTAAGTTTATAATATTTAGCAAACAAGTAAATAATGATATGTATGTTTTAAATACTACTCCCCTCCATTTCTTTTAATTCATCTTGTTTAAACTTAAGGAAAAATTAATAAAAATGAATCTTCAATTAAAAAAATTATTACATTTCATAAGATTATATTTGAAAAGAAATTATAGATTTTTATTTATTATAATGAGAAATCTTATAATTACATGTTGGCAAGTGAAATTTGGGAGTAATAATGGTTAATCTTTTATTTAATATGATGGGAATAATAAATTGTTTATTTTACCATATAAAGTGAATCAAATGAGAATTAAAAGTTAAAAATAATATTAAACAAGATAAACTATTAGATAATTCACTTACAAAAAACAGGACAAACAAAAAGAAATGATCAAAGTAATAGTTAAAATTTAATGTATATTGGATTATATAATTCAGGCATTTGTAAGAGATAAAACTAGTATTATACAAAAAAATTATACACAAACATTTACCAAAGATTTTAGTTAATAACACAATGTTGAAACAAGATTCTTCTTAAACCCAACTAGCTTCTGGATCCGTGCATAATGCACGAATTTTGATTTATATTACAGAGTACCTCAATCCGTATCACAAAATTTTGCACATTTGAGATTTATCATTATTCACAAGTAAAGAGAATCTGTAAGAGAATTTATCATTATTCTGTTCAGGTGGTTTTGCACTTCACCAACAAGTCAACCGCCCAATATTGTTTTTAGTTCAGTAGGGGGCTACCCCTCTAGTTACTGATTATATAGATAACCTCGCTAACGTAAAACGACTCCTAAATGATAGAGTTAATCAAGAAAATGAATGCATAAGGAAATGACCTTGTTGTGGAACAAGACTAAAATATAAAACAAACAAAGATGAATAGAAACGAAACCATCCATTATATAAGGGATAAGTGATAAGTGCCAAAAATAGTCACATTTAGGCATTTATTTCTTCCTTATTTTGGCCAATATGTGTTTTCGATATCATTTCACTAGCCTTTTGATTAGTTTTCCACTTTGTAGTGTTTTCCACTTTGTAGAGTTTTGTAGAGTTTTGTTAGTTTTTAGTGGTTTTTATAGGTTTTTCACTAGTTTTTTCTTCTTTTCTATTCTTATACACTCAATTGCAAGTGTTTAGATTTTTAGATTTACAATTTCAGAATTTTTCATCTTCTTTTTTTTCATTCTTCCATAGCTTAGGAGAGAGAAAAGCTTAGTGTTCTTGATTGTTTTTGCTCTAGATTCTTCAATTCTCCACCATTTGTAGCAAATCTTATATGCTTTCCATCTAATTTTTCAAGGTACTTTCAATTCTAGCATTTGTTTTCAATTCCATTTACGTTTACTTCATGTTTTAGCACAATTTCAATCTTCTAGGTTTTTGTGGGTTTACTTGTTGCTTTCAATTTCAATTTCTTTTATTGATAGATAGTTTCCCCCTTTGTTTGTGATCATTTTGCAATTAGTTTTGTTCGATTTGGTTAAGTTTTGAGTTAGTTCTTTAATACCCATTTATAGCTTTGAATTTCTTGTTTTCATGGCAAATTTCATGTTTTCTCCTATTGCTTTTGTTGTTTTGATGCTTTCTATAATGATTAGTGAGTATATTACTAGCTTAGGAGTGCTACGAAGCCCATCTATAATCCTTTAGTGCCAAAATGAGATAAAATTCTTTTTCCAACCATCTTTGTTGTCAAAATTGTGGTTTCTCTATCTTACTTTGTTTTGGATTTGGCCACCCAAGGCTTTGGGAGAGAGAGAGTTGCCTTGATCAACCTTTGCAAGGGATTAGAAGGATTGATTAGAGTGTTGGTTTAATCCATATTCAACTATTTCTTGTGAGAGCTTGAGGGGACTTGGGTTTAAGCAAGATTTGGGAGTGTTGGATGATTTGGGAAATGATTCCAACCAATTTGTTAAACTAAGATCGCAATTACCCTCTTTATTGGATTGAGATAATTAATTTGATTGACATAAATTCTTTTTATATAGATGGGCAAAACTAGTATCTCCTCAGTGTTTTTGCATATTTAATTTCAAAATCCTTGCTTCTAGTTCACTTGTAGCCTTAGCTTTCCAAAATCAAATTTCAAGTTTTATTTCTCCCCCAAATTTGGTTGATTAAGCTTGAGTACTCACATAGTCCTTCCTCGTGGTTTGACCCTAGACTTGCCTACTATACTTGTATAGTTCAAGCTTAGAAATTATAAATTTTTGTTTGATAGCCCTCCACCTAGGTATTTACCATCGACCCTTGGTGGGAGGCACATCAATAAGTATCAGACTACAATCGTATTACAAGGAAGGATGATTACCTCCACATGTTCACACAATTAGGATGAAAACGAACAAACTATTGATCCATTGAGGGATGAACTATGCTATGCTATGCTAAACTATACTTGACTACTAAGCCAAGTGTAGCTAAGAGAAGCTAAATGCGAAAAGAAGATAAATTGATGTTGTTGTTGTTGTTCTCTGATCAGGTTACATCTATTTATAAGCCTCCAAGGTGAAGATCGTGGGTGGAAGTTATCCTTCTTGACGGTTCCTTGCCGCGTCTGTTCATATTTCGAACCCTCATACTTCCCTCCGAATCTGCTATCACTTGTAACTCATGGGCCGTCCATTATTGGGCTTTATACGAGTGGGACACTTCCATCATAACACCTTTCTATCGCTTGCGTTATATCGCCAGACGATCATCATTCAGGAAATGTCACACATCGATAGTCTCTCTACTACTTCGATCATCGCTAACACTTACTTCATGGGTCAAACTCCTTTAACTTAGTCAACGAAAGTCAACATAACATTTTTAATCCGTAATTCACATATGAAAAAATAAAATCACACGGGTCTTGTTTAATTTGTCTTATTGAACAAATTTTTATATTGAATGATTAATGTTTTTTGACTAATTTAATTATTGATAAGAAAAACTGAAAATACTCCCTCCGTTCCCTTTTGTTTGTCCTGTTTCTCGAAATGGAATTTCTAAATGTTTGTCTTGTTTGGAATCTTTTCTATTTTAAACTCCAACTTTATCCACTTTTTCCATGGTAAATTATATTTTTTATTTTTCCTCCATATTTTATCACTATCTAGATGACTCCCCAAAATTCATTTTTCAACACACATTTATTACCTTTTTCCATTCTAATAAATAAAAAAAATCAATAACTCTATTTTCAAGTAAGAATCTTATTAAATTTGTTCAGAACATTGTGGAACGAAAGGATTTTATGATTAAATTTGTTATAATGATTTTTATAGAAGATGATTAAGATCTAATGATTTATTTATATTATCTTCAATTATTTCTAATAATATATATTTTTTGTTTGGAATAATAATAATATTTTAATTTGATGAATATAAAATAGTAAACATTTAAAATAATAAATATAAAGTGTTTCCAATTTTAGAAGAAAAGTATATACGGAATATAAGAAATTATAAATTAAAAAACTAATTAAAATCAAGTTTAAAAAAAGCGAAAAATCAGAGTAAAAGAGAAGGGGAGGAGGGGTTGGGGGGGGGGGGGGAATTAAGGAAAATTTAAAAATTAAAGAGTTTATTATAATTAATATTTTTGGTTGTATGTCCCTGATTCAGCGTTTGGGCTACTTCGGATTTGGAGCTTAATTTTGAGTGGTATTATAATTAATATGGCGAGGAAGAGAAAGCAGAAAATGAAAACTGAGAAAAAAGGCAGAAAATTGTAGAAATTGAAAAGTATTATTGAGTACTCCGTATACTCTCTATGTTCCATAATATACCTACCAGTTACTCCCTCCGTTATTTTTGGTTATTCCAGTTTCCTTTTTAGGATGTTTCCGAATATATAGTTGTTCGAAGCCAATCTAAAAAAACTTTTTTTACTTTTTACATATTTTATTTACTCTAACATTAATGAATTATTCTATTCTAAAGTCAACATTCATTACTTTACCCAATCTATTGTTCCCAAAAAATTTCATTCACACGTTTACTCTTTATCTAACTTACTCAACTATTTTATCTAACTCAATCAACTCTTAAACACCGTGACAAATGGGTATGAAACATCTAAAAGAACGGGCCGAGTGAGTACTATTTACATGCTTTCCAATAATGCATGTTTTTGTATCATCTATATCTAATCGTTGAAATTTTCAATTAAAAATTACTCAATTCATTCCTTTAGTTTGTTTTGTTTGGAATCGGAGAGAAAATTGAGAAAAATGAATTTTTAATTAATAAAAGTGGCTAATTTAATGAGATTTTTACTTGAAAAGGAAATTAATAATTTTTTTATTTTGTATAATAGAAAAAAGTAATAAATGTGTTGAAAAGTGAATTTTGAGGAGTAATTTAAGTAGTAGTTAGAATTTTATTAAATATAATGAAAGAAAAAAAAAATAATAAATATGTTTCATTTTACCAAACAAAAAGTGGATAAAATTGAAATTAAAAGTAAAAAAAATTAATACAAGAACATTTAGGAATTCCCAACGAATGAAGTAAGGGATATTTCCTTAGGTTGTGTTTGGGAAGATAGAATTTATTTCAAATGCACCATTTGAATTATGAAATTTGAGTATTTCAAATGACATGGTTTACCATGTCATTTGAAATCCTTATATTCATGAGTTATTAGTTGGTAATTGTAGAATTTGAGCAAATTCTTCATTTGAAATTCTTAGACATCCAAACACTATAATTGTTCCAATTCTAGAATTTCAAATGAAATTCTAAAATCCAAACACACCATAAGGTAACCCTGAGGTTTGGCCTAATAGCTCTTATACACCCGAGGTTTCAGGATAGGATCAGGTAACCCTGAGGTCAGGCTATAATAGCTCACGTGACCCTAGCCGTTAAAATTTAACTAACACCGTTAGTTTTTGACTAAAACTGTTAGTTGTTGACTCAATTAACCCATAAAAAATCTTTAAAAATAAAAAATTAATTAAAAAAAACTCTAATGACTTCCTCCTCCCTCCTTCATCCTTCGATCTCCCTTCTTCCTTCATACCSAAACCATCACCTCCTTCGTCCCTTCCTTCAAACCCAGACCACCATCAAATCGCAACCCAACAAAAAACGAAGCCAAGTCGATCTTATTTTCATGTTGAGGTTTCGATTTCAATTGGGGCTTCGATTTTGAATTTGGGTTACGATTTCGATTGGCGCTTCGACTTCAATTTGTTGCTWCGATCTGGGTGGGATGGGGCTTCGAGGGTAGCGGTTCATTTTGGCAGGGCTTCGATCTGGGTGGTTCGAGGGTGGTGGATTGATGGTGGTGGTTCGAGGGTGTCTGCGCAGCAACAGTAGTAGCACAACGAAACAGCAGTAGTATTGTTGTTGGTTATTGCGTTTGTTTTTATTGTTGTTTGATGTGAATTATTGTTTAGCTAATTTAGCTGCAAATTATTGTTTAGTGTGATTTAGCTGCTGTAGGACGTGGGCCGCGCCCTCAGCACTATCATACGGTGCGCGCTGGCTTTCGGATACATCGAGGTGCTTTTGCGTGGGCTTGAGCCTACCGGATCTCCGTCACGTGAGTGCGTGGTGGCGGTAGTGTTGGTCAGTAAAGGGAATCCACGTCTGCCTAGAAAGTTATTCGGACGACGCGCGAAACGTTGGTGCCAAACAATGGCCCCACGTCCAATCAAGTAACCAGTCGTGGTTCGGACATGGTAGAATCAGATCTTAACCCAATTGCCCGCATGTAGCGGCCTCTACTCGGTTCATTGTAATTCCATTAAGCACGATTATTGGATCACCAACTTACATATTTCGCAACCTATAGCACTAGCCCTAAAAATTACTAAGTGAGTATGTCTATTGATGCAAAGAGACTACCTAACCTAGAAATGTGACACTTTGTATTAATTCAAGTAAACGGTGGCCTAAAAAACCGGTTGTCCATAGTTGTGACACCTGAATGTTCTCCCCAAATGAGTAAATCCGTGATGAAAAATACCGCTCTGCGTTTGGTGCGATCAGAAAAGATGCTTGAATTCACAAAAGTTGGAAATACGCGAGGTCGTACTCGAAATATTGCAAGTCAAAGGCAAGAAAAATATTTTCTTTCGGTTTTTTCAAAGGTTTTCAAAGGTTTCAAAGGTTTTCAAACAAGTTATACTAGCAATTCTCATGCTTTTTGATCTCTCAGTTCCGTCACATTTTCTGAACCGCCTATGTATTTTAATTATTTTTCTGATTTTTCTAGTGTGGTTGGTGGTATGAGTTTTGCGAGATGGTGTTTAAGATTACGCATGAATACGGGAGGAGAGTATTATCGGTGGGTTGAGCTATCAGAAAAATACGCGAGATTTTCATAATATACTTCTTGCGAACATCTGCTCCT